>JACEOJ010005634.1:15739-32005 GCA_013761285.1 Campoletis sonorensis | reverse complement strand
ATTATTAACCTGAATGACCCTCGCCGCAGTATGCTGATCGTTGTATTATTAATGAATAAAGGATTGTGGCCTGAACTGCGTACTTTTTATCCACAGTTTAAAAAAAAATTCGTTCGGTTACTTCCTTACGTGTATATATAGTGCGAGAGAATAAATTGACCCTCGTCCTTCATGCACCATTTACGTTTTTCGTTCAAACCATTTTTATAACGCCGCCAATTCGTCCGATAATAAATAAAATCTTCGATAAGGAAATACATCATAGCAAATCATTTATTAATTAAACTAAATCGCTAATAAATGTAATAATATTATAACAATGTGACGAGGCACGGTCCGGCAATAATGAGCGAATAAAAAGGCGATCCGAGTGGGACTCATCCCGGGACCCGCGCGGACTCCTGAGTCCAGAGCGCTAACCACTGCGCTACGGGCCACCTATATTCTTCCAACATTGCCAGACCGTCACAATAATTATTAAATATAATTTTATATATTTTAATAACAATATTATGGATAATAATATTAATGTAATAATAATATTATTAAATATAATATTAAACTAAAATCTCTATTTAAACGACCGAATGAACTCACTGTCAATTCTTCTTGAATTTTCAAATGAGATTCGATCTAAATAACGTTTATATCGAATGTTTATTATACTTTAGGCAACAGGCTCTCGTTGTTTCAATTGTACGTTATATTCATGTGCTGTTCCTGTGAACTTCATATGCTTACAACTCCATATAGCAACCAAATATATATCATGTCTTGTTTCAGGAAATTTGAGAACACTGATAATGAACGATTCCGAACTAAATTTATAATCTGTTCGAAAAACAACCTCGTAGTTTGATGAATGGACCCATAAACTAGCTTTCATCATAAATTCAATTGTCTTGCTGGCGAATATGTTCGATTTATTGTTCGAAATCATTTTAACCGAGGTGTTTGTTTTGAATGATAACTATTATTTAACGATTATTGATTTACATGAACAATTAATATTCTCGAATTCCAAACTGAACCCCTTTTCAATGATTCAAAATCTGTTTATGTCTTATCAAAGTGGAATAATATTAAAAACGAGAGTTTTGCAAAACCATCAACTGACAAATGCAAATTTTCATGACGACACGATTTCACTGGGATTTTTCAAAGAATTATCTGCATTTTTTAAACGATTTTAATGCACCACCTCTTATTTTGTTCCTCAACTGATCCTCTTCCAAAACTTTTTCATAAATAATTTCTGAACGGATGATCTTTGAACAAAATGTCCAATTGTCCATAGTGGGTTCGTAGAGGATCGGTAAAGGAACAAAATGAGACCAGTTGCATTGGAATCAGTTCCGAAATACAGGTTATTCTTTGAAAAATCCCAGTGAAAATGTGTCATCATGGAAATTTGCAATTATCAGTTGATGGTTTTGCAAAACAATCGTTTTTAATTTTTTTCCACGTTAATAAGACATGCTGCAATATAAATTCACTAACAATACGTTTAATTGGTACGTCAAACGTGGTCTGGCAGCGTTTTGAAAATTTAGCACTCATTCGACTAGTCTGCAGTACAGTAGTTACCTTAATCGTGAAATGGGAACGGCGGAAAAAAAATTAAAAGCCAAAGAAATCATTGCAGAAAAAGGAAAAACATGAGAAAAAAATGTATGTTACAGATTCAGTACATTCACGACGGTAGCGAAAGCACGTCAGACCGGATGATCCTGGAATTGAGGCTGACTGGCGATGGTGCAGACTTCAAGCTACCTAGTTATCTCGAAGGTGGCTTGAGATTTCCACTTGGCGTGAACATCACGCCGGTTAACGACCCACCCGTACTCGAAATACCCACAACGAAAGTCCTCAGGCTTGCTCAAGTAAGCTCAACATTCAGAAACCCTAAGAAAAACATATCCCCGCGCACCAACGTTATAGAGACGCTCTTTCCACGCTTTGTTTGCTCACAATTAAAGGAATACCCGAGACCTCAACCGCATACACTATATTCTTCATAAACTTACGATGTAACGTATATTTTAATATGCATGAGATATTCCATGTAAATTGAGACAGTTTTCCATATCATTATTATTATTATTACGATTTTTATTATTATTATTCGCTTTTTATTAACGCACCGTTGTTATATTTGTATTTTTTATTGTTTCTTTTTTTTCAATCTTACCGTTGTTATGATTCTTCGCACTATTTTTATGCAAAATTCAATGTTCGAATATCGTGCAAAATCAAGACTTTATCGCAGATTAATTAGATTTTTTTCGAATAATGAATTAATTATCAACGAAATCATTGAACAGTTGTTGAATTATTTATTAAATTAATTGAACGAAATCAAACACTCTGTTTGATCGATTTTCTGATTCAAATTTTATTTGCAATAATTCAAAAACTACACTTGATGGTTTGTTAAAAAAATAATTTGCACCATCGTTTTACAAATTATTGGAAATCTTCATCAAATACTTCGGAAATGTAATTTATTTTTTATTTTTTTTATCAATTGCCATTCATATGGTAAAGATAATATAAAAATATTTCTGAAAATATTTTGCTCCGGATATTCTGAATAGTGTAAAGGAAGAAAGTCTAGCGATGTTTTGACGCAAGAGTTTGTGCTTCGATAACGTTGAAACACGATTTTCTGGGGATAATTCAATGATTGGAAACGACCTCTCGACTATACGAGTCTCCGAACGCCTTTAACGCGCTGCTTTTCCTCGGTGTACGAATATACGGTGAAGCTTGCAAATTGATAGATTCGTTCCAGGGCGTACATAATTCAATTAGTGCTTATCATGCGTGAACCTTTCAGAGTCTGTTTATAAAAGTAACGATCCAATTGGGGATATGGGAAAGGAAACTCGATAAATTGGTGGATCGATTCAATTATTTAGGAAAAAAAATTCAAGGCAAAGTGTGCATAAGCGATGAGTTAAGAAAAAAAAACTTTTTTTCACATGAAAATGAATAAAAAGAACATCCATTGGCAACAGTCTGTTAAAAAATCAATATATTTTTTTCAACGTGCTTTCACGTCAATTGCAGACTCTGCTCGAGTTCTATCGAACGAATATGTGGATTTTTGTACATTTATTTTTACCGAAAATAAAGCTTTCTCGAGGAAAACTTGAAATAGAAAGAAAAAAATTCTCTCGTCTTGACAGGGAACGAGAAGGACATTGAGTAAGGAACTCGTCTGGACGCTGGACGCTGACACGCCTTCTGAGATGCTGACCTACACTGTTCTCAGGGCAGACACAGACGCGGGACACGTCGAAAGACTGAGCGAGCCCGGAAAACCCATAGTTACCTTTACTCAGGCCGAATTACTACGCGGTAACATCGCCTACGTCCATCGTGGAAATGGTAAAATAATAATTCTCACATGAGCCTATCAAAATTCGATAAACTATCTTAATCTATAGAAAAGAAAAACTTCGATTACTTGCATCTTAAGGAGTTTCGGTACAAGTCATACAATTTTACGGTTCTGCTTATCTTTAGGGAGAATCAGGGAGGGAAATTCTATTGTTCTCAATCAAAGCGCTAACTTTACACAACAAAATTTCGTATAAAAATTACATGATTACTGAAAAATTGATCGTTTTCATTGACAAAAAAATGAATAATTAATAAATGATGTAATGATATTTTGAGTCGTTTGACAGTTTTTATAACCTTTTTTACATTTTGTCGTATCGTTTCATGCACATGACTGAAGTTTAGGGATAGCGTGGGCATGTCTCTGTGTTAAAAAGTGACTTTTCATTTGAGAATTTTGTGGAAACGGTGTGGACAATAGGAATTTTGAAACTTGGAGGACATATTCAGGATAAGTCGAAGAACGTACTGTAGGAATTAGAATAAAATGGTTATATTTCGTCACTTGTAGCGAACTCCTTAAAAAAATCTTCGTCCTATTTAATTGATGAAATTCAACATATTTCTAGAGTTCCATGTCAAAGAAAGTAAAAGTTTCGAATCCATTTTAATTTGCAGGAAAGTCAAACGCGTTATTGGGTCTCCAAGTGAGTGACGGGCAGGCGAACAGTTTATCAGGATTTCTTCGTATCTCGGCGTATCCTCTTCAAATAAAATTAATACACAACACGGGTCTAGTGGTGGTGCATCGTTCGTTCAGTCACTTGAGATCGTCGAATCTTTCATTCGCGACGAACTCGGACGACACAAGCATCGACATACTTTATCAGATGGTAACACTTCCGGTGTACGGTATGTTGCAAAGATTCAATAATTCGACGGGTTCGTGGACGAGTGTCGATCGTTTTACGAGTCGTGATATAGATAATGAGAACATACGTTATCTGCACAATATCGATAGTCCAATAAGCGACGAATTCAAGTTTCAAGCAAGCGTTCGAGAAGTCAAGACCCAGCAGAACTTTGATTTTCGTATAAACTTTATCGATCTGGAACTAAAGGAGACAAAGAGGATAGCCGTGAACTTTAGCAATGGGATCGAAAGTCACGTGAGCACCGAGAGCTTGAAGTATCAAACAAACCCATTGGTCACTTATCCAAGTAAAATCAAATACACGATACTGAAAGGAACTAAGTATGGTAAAATGATGTTAGTTGGTTCGGTACTTGAGGCGGATGATACGTTTACACAGGACGATATTGACGCTGGTAGATTGAAGTATCGTCTCTTCAAAAGCCCATACTCCTCCATTCACGACAGCTTTACTTTTCAAGTAAGTGCGCCGCAGTGTCAATCGATCTTGTCCAATCTCAGTCTGATATATCGTTCGGGAAAGAGCACCAAAAGTTTGGAGCATCACGAGACCCTCAAAGTGGAAGAAGGCTCTAAAGTTCCTCTCAATATCATTTTCCCCGAAGCGAAAACTTACGGTGCCGAGAAAATTCTTTACAACATAACGATTATGCCACTAAATGGATGGTTGACGGTAGAATCCGAGGACGAAGTTGTGATCCGCCAAAACGCCACTTACTTCACGTCCGACGAGATCGACGAAAAACGTGTCAACTATCATCACGACGACAGCGAAACTGATCGCGACCTCTTCAAATACGTTGCCGTCGCGAGCGACGACACGGATTTTATGTACGCCGGAATATTTGACGTTCGAGTTAAGCTCCTCAACGACAATCCACCGATCAGAAAAATCGCTAAAGATTTTAACGTCGTCACTAATGGGGAAAGACTTTTGAGCAGCGACGAATTGTCATACGTGGACATCGACACTGGCACGAATCCCAACGATCTTATTTATCACAAAAGAAACACTAGCAACGTCTATATTTATCGAATCGATGATAATCCTCCTCAGAGTCTCGACGAATTTACACAAAAAGATATAAACGATCGTAAAATCATGCTGAGGCATAAGAACGGCGAGGAAAGAGGCATTTTTCAATTCACCATCACCGATGGTCACTGGAAAATCAATGATCAATTGGCCATCATAGCGAGCCCACCTTACGTCAATTTCCTTAAAAGCAACGCTTCGATCGTGCGTTTCAACGCTTCTGTAATTCTGACACTTCGGGAGATCGACGTTGAAACCAACGTCAACGTCAATAACAAAGAAATCAAATTCGGCGTTATAGCGCGACCGAAACACGGCGCTATACTTCGTAACGGTAGAGAAACTTCAAACTTTTCGCGGGATGATTTAATCCAAGAAATAATAAGTTATCGACACCACGGCAACTCATCGTCGAAGGATGACTTCAAAATTCGTGCTCAGGTCCGTAATGTCAGCTCCGAAACTCGAGTCACCGTCAGAGTTTACGGGAAATCATATTGGGAGGCGTTGATCATAAGAAACAATCGAACTATTCTCGTCGAAGAAACAACCAGCGTCGTGTTGAGCAGAAAGAATCTTGAGATTCTACATCCCAACATAACGTCGTCGGAAATCGTTTACTTCGTACGTGAAAGACCAAAATACGGTTACTTGGAGGTTCAGAATAACGATGAAACTCATACGGACGAGACAACGAAGGAAGAGGATGATTCGAGCCTCGTTAAACACTTTGACCAAGCCATGATCAACGAGGGACGTATATATTACGTTCAATCAATGATTAATCGTACTCAAGATCAGTTCGTCGTAGATGTCACCAACGGAGTGACTTGGACACGTGGCCTAATCGTTAAATTCATCATTATACCTGACAAAGTCTACATCGAAGCGGCTGGTAACTTAACCGTCCTCGAAGGCAAAAATTTCGTTCTAAAACCCGAGGATTTTAACGTTTTGACCTCTTATTACGCTGGCAAAATAACTGACTATCGCATCATCGGGAAACCAAAACACGGCACCATCGTCGATTCAACGAGAAGTAATACTATCAAAAAATTCTCCCAAAAACATCTCAACGCCAGTGTCATCATTTATAAACACAACGGTGACGAATTCCCTTTTGATAATATGAGCATCATCGCTATCGCTGGCGACAAAACTAGCGGACCTATCGATTTTAGGATAAACGTCATACCTATTAACGACGAATTACCCATTCTTGTTAATCATACCGACATTGACGTTTGGCAAGGTGGCAGCATCACTATCAATTCACAACAATTAGCCAGCGTCGATAACGACACCGGACCTAATGAGCTCGTTTACAACTTGACGAGTGTCAGAAATGGATATTTATGGCACAACGATACACCGCACGTCTACATTTACAACTTTACTCAGGCCCAAATCAATCAAGACAAAATTGTCTTTACTCATACGAGTGAGTACATATACTTTTTTTTAAATTAAGGGCTTATAAACTATAGAATTTTTAATGATCTATAAAACCAGAGCCATTTTCCGCAACGTTTATTACACTGAAAAAAAAAATCAGTAATTATCAACGTTGTTCACTTTTGTTCACGATTTTGACATTTTTTGTTTATAAAAAGTAAATTATTCCAAAATTTTAGCCCGACGGAATATTATTACTGGCAGCCAATTTTTTTTCAAATTCAAAGCCAGAAACAAAAAAATTCGTTCAAATGAAGATATTGACATTTTCATTAATGGCATATGAAGGGTTCTAGTATCAACTGAAAATATTTTTAATAAAATCAATTTTTTTTTTCCGCTTCTGGATAATTTAGTAATGGAATGAGTGAATTAAGAGGGAGAAACAATGATTGTGTGTGTTTCAGATAGCACCGCAGCGTCCTTCTCCTTCGTGCTATCCGACGGAGTACACTCGACAACTAATAACGAGATTTCTATAACGACAAGACCCGTCGAACTAGCGATAAGAGTCAACAATCCACTGAACGTATTTCCACTCACAAGAAAATCGATCTCGAAAATGTTACTGGTAACCTCATGCTCCGATCCGAAGCGCGACGTGCGATATATCGTGCGGAAAAGACCTAACTTGGGGAAGATCATAATGGAAACTAGTGAAGGAACTTGGCAGGAAGTCGACCGATTCAGCCAGAATGACGTTAATGCAAGCAGAGTCACGTACGAGCACACTAAACAATTTATGGATCTTTCGACCAACGATTCGTTCATATTCGACGTGGAAACCCACTTTGCCGAAACCATATCGAATCAGGTGAATTTTATATTAACAAAGGATTGACAATAATAAAGAAACCTTAATTATCAGGAGTTTAAAACCCGCGATCATTTCCTTGCATGGCTGGCAAAAACTCGAAAGTTTTTCATTACAGTCCAGTGAACGTTCCGGGTGTGAAAGCGACTAAAAATGGCAAGCCTCCCTTGAGAATTCATGTTTTTTATTTTCAAAAACATCTTGCAAAAGGGGATCGCAGGCAATAAACTCAGACTGTCTCAGAGCTTGACGATAAACGTCGAGTGAGACGCCTTTAAAGATTTTTTTTTTCTCGGCCCCTTCTTGTCAGATTTATTTTTGTGCTCCGATCTGCGTTCAAACTGACGTAGAGCCAAAAAAAGAATTAGGAACTGAGCCCCCTGCTGGTTATAGGAGGGGAAAAAAAATCAATTCCCCAGCGGAGAGTAGAGTGTGAAATGAAAAAATGTTCTTCAAGATGAGGCGTTAAAAGTACAGAGATGATTTTGGGCCATTGATTGTTGCAGGTATTTCGAATCGACGTTTCCGTATCGTCTGGTGGTTTGGACAGATACATAACAGCAAAAACAGTGCGAGTGGAGGAGGGTGGATCAGCGAGTGTAGTGATGAACATAACAGGAATCGTGAGATATTTGCGAACGAAAGCCGGCATCGAGTCACCGATCGTCGTATCGAAATTGCTTAATCAGCCGAGCCACGGTCACGTGATGTTATTGCCGGATTTGAACATAACGACGTTCGATCAGCAACAGATCGAGAACGAGAAGATAGCCTATTTCCACGATCATTCGGACACCCTGGAAGATCGAATATCCTTCTCGTTGTATCTGTCACCAGGTCACGTGATGCTGTGCAACGCGAGTATCCCAGTGATTATAAATCCAGTGAACGATGAGCCGTTCAAGCTCATAACGAACGAGCCGTTTATAACGGTAGTGCAGAATCAAACGCGGACGATAAAACGAACGAATCTCTTAACAACCGATCCAGATACGGGGCCAGATGGCATTGTCTACGAGCTCATTTCAGGCTTAACTTATGGCCGATTGCTCCTGGTGCCGTACGAGCAGAACACATCGGACGTTCAACCGGTGACCCGATGGACGCAACAGGACGTCGACGCTAATCGGCTAGTCTACGAACACAACGGAACAACCCAAGCAGCTTCGTTCTACTTCCGGGTATCCGATCAAAGCTTCAATCCTGTTTACAAACTCTTCAACGTTCAAGTTTTACCGATTCGGTTGAATGTTACGGTCACGCAACCGGTAAGCCTGCCTCAGGGTTCCAATATGGCGGATATATCAGAAAACAACGTTAAACTAGACACTAACGCACGACAGGAACAGGTTATGTACGAAATAACCAAATCGCCGAAACACGGTGTGCTCTATGTGCGCGACGTGGCAGCAGTGAACTTCAGACACGCTGATTTACTATCGAAGAGTGTGGTTTTCGTGCAAACCGATATGACGGTATCGAACGACAGTTTCTCTATGACTGCCAGGCTGAGCAATTATCGGACGAGTGAAGTTAGAGTCGATATAAAGGTAGTGCCGTTAATGATAATGCAATCGATGAGCGCGATCGCCGGTGAGAAAACGCGAATGACTCGTAAGCATATGGACGCAACACCATTGGCCGAATTGACCCGTAGCACGCCGCAATATCGAATAACGAGAAAGCCGAAATACTGCAAAATCAAGCGCATCATTAGAAGTTACGGTGACAAACGGGTCTCTCGGGAACGCGAAGTGTCTAGATTCGCTCATACCGAAATAATATCCGAAGTTATTTACGTAGTTTGTCGTAGATTACCCCCCCCGGAAGTTGATGGTTTAACCGACAACTTCGAGTTTAGCCTTACGGCAGCGAGCTATCAACCTGCAACCGGTGTTTTCGTCATAAGAGTCAGAAACAGTTCGGGCGAGGCAAATAGCACCCTAAGCGGACCAATGGACCCGGTTGGCCACGAAGGGGAAATGGCTGTAGCCCCGAACACCAGCAATGATTATATACTCATAATCGGCATGTTGCTCGGCGTCTTTTTACTCGGCGTTGTTGTTATAATAACCATCAGATGTCGTCACAATCGCTACAAACACAACGACGAGGATAAACAGGCGGAACCCAGTCCGGCGACCGTCGGCGTCATACCCCTACCAAGACCACCCGATCATCTGATGCCTGCAACCAGCTCGAGGCACAATCTCAAACGTTTCGGCGATCATACCAGCGGCGTTACCTCCAGTACACCTCTGCCCGTTCAACCTAACACCACTACATCTACGCTTCCACAGTGTAAAGTTATACCACTTAGTGCTCTTGACAGTGTAACAGGCTCCGAAGCCGATGTATCATCGAGGTACCCTTACGGCGTTGCGGACGGTGACGATTGGAGTAGCTTCGAAACCGGCGAATTACCGTGCCAAACAGCCACCACCCGAAGACCTAATCCCCTCCTACGACGCAATCAATACTGGGTCTAGCAGGAGGCCCAGGCCCAATTAGGGCCCAGATATCCATTGTGAAATACGTTCGAGTTAAACGTATAATAAATGTGAACTCAGCTGTGACACGCCTAACACAAGACTTTACACGTTGTATAACATAGATTATCTTCGTTATATTTGGATCTATGCAGAGCTTTTTCAGCATTGGGCGGATCGGTTGTTCCGGATCGGTTTTCCAATCCGTTTTCCTTGTCGGGATAAAGTCCAACTGAATAATGTTTCTCTTGTCATTGATTTACATCGAAAATTTCGGAAAATGGGAATCTACCACGAGTCAAGGGGCAATATCCACCGTTGGAGAAAAAAATCAATCATTCAAGAACCTACGACGGCTTTGCACGATTCCCGAATACTTTTACTCTCGATTAAGCCCGGAATCAACCAACCGACTAAACGCCCAATCTGGATTAGCCTGCATACATACTTATATATATTATATATATAAATATATTTAGGTCTATAGGATTATTACTGGGGAGTGACGTATGTTGAGGCGGTGCAAGACTGTACTTTTTTTTTTTTTTTTATTAATGACGATCGAATTGCCGGGTTTTTTCGGTCATATTTTGTGCTCCTGTCCTTAGTCGACCGAAAGGTTAGCACGAAATACGGATTAAGGTGAAATAGCTGCTTAAGCACTTCTTAAATGGGGATTAAATTTTTATCAGTTGTACCTAAGGTTTTGTACGATATTCAAATTAATTTACGGTAGATCCGAATTACGATATGACTTATTAACCTATAAAAAAAAAATATATATATCGTTATTGCCATTTTTGTATTTACGTTTGCTTACAACCAATGTAAAAACTCGAAACTCATTTGGCTAGTGTGAAGCAGCCGTTTTACCTTAAACCCCTTTTCATCTTTTCTGAAGATTAAGAATATTACTCTGTACATAGATTGATAATAAGTAAATAAAAACGGCCTCTATCCTTAAGATTAAAAAAAATAAAATAAAACGATTGCAAAAAAGAAATAAACGAACGTAATTGTCATAGATCCGCGGAATGACGGAAAAGCGAGAATGGTTTTTGATCGACAACCGGAACCTATGCGCTCGAATGATAACAAACGTGGATACACAACGATTCTTTTTTTAATGCAAGAAAAAAAACAGTTGACTGTTAAACGTTGCTTTCGTGTTTGAGAATTTTCTTTTAAATTCAAAGATTAGTAACTGGTGACAATTTAGTCTTGAAAAAAAATGTTCCTTTCAACATTAACAAAAGTGAGACGATTTTTTTCCAATTTTTTTTCTCTTACTGTAGAAACGACAGGCCAATCATGACAAATCGAACCAAACGAGACTATCCCTTGTATAAATGCGTGAAAAAAAAAGTTTCATGAGAGAAGAAAAGTAAAAATTTAGGAAGTATTTTTTCTCTCGACTAATCACGATAATATAGTCATTTCGAGAATCACTAATATTAAATAATAAATATGCGAAGATGCCCAAGTTTAAGGAGTAGTGATACAAAATGATCGTCGTTTTGGGATAATTGATTAATGAGGCACTACTCTCATCGAAATGTTTTCCTACAGATTTTTCAACCGTTTTAGAGACTCTAATATAAATTTTTCAAAACGATTCATCGTACAGAATATTCGAGATAATTGCAATAAAAAATTGCACAGTTTTACACGCGTTCTTATGAATCGCATTCGAAAAATTCACATTTCACAGAATAACTCCAAAAGTATGTACAATTTTCTTTGTTTTCTCAATTATACAGAAATATTTAACGTTTGTTTAAAAAATATATACATATTACGAATTATTATTATTATTATTATTATTATTATGAATTAAATACGATAAAGGCCATTATTCCTTGCATTCTAAACTTCATATTGAACATTTTTCCCCACAATTTATATGATTTCACATTCCTATAAGATGTAAAAACTAAAAATATTCGATTATTTTGCAATTTAACCGGCGAGTTAACTTTTGAATGCGACTGTGACGACACTATTACGTAACAAAAAAGAAAACGATGAACAATCTTCATTCTTTAATCATATTCGTTCGGTGTCCAAAATGGCAGTAATTATTGAAAAATCAATTTTCCCAAAATGACGCTTATTTAGCATAACTAGGAAGGAGAGTCGATGTCACATTATACGATGGCCTATATGCTTGAGGAGCCTTTGAAACGGCCGAAAAGCGCAAAGGGTAAAAACTGAAAATAAATTATTATAACACAGAGTCCTGGATTCAAAAAAAAGAGCGAGAGAGAAAGAGAAAAAGAAACTCCAGTAAAAAAAAAACTATATAACTATGAACGAAAGTTGCGTATACTTGCACCGGTTTACTCGGCCTAAAAATATTTAATCGGAACAAAAAATATAAAACACACACATATATATATATATATAAAAATGAAAAAATAAACCGTACTGTCTCTGTGTATCACAAGAAACACGAAATATAATTTTTTTACTTTTACACACTTATCATTTGGCATAGTTATATAGATATTAATTATATCGCGCACGTTTTTAATCGCCATATTCATACACACATTCATATGTATAAATATATATATATATATTATATATTCATATAATACATAGACGTATATATATGATTATATATAAATATGGAGGTAAATTCAAACAAATGTGACCTAACTTTATTTTAGACCTCAAAAGAAAGGGGAGAATGAGACGACGAAAACAAAAAAAAAAAATAGAAAAAAAACGGAAACTTTTATCAAGCCTGGCATGATTACTTAAACACGAAAGCACATACATTGTATCCATATGTATATGATATATATGTATATAATAAATATTCGACTACGGGGGGATTTGAAGAAAATCCGTTGAAAAACGTCCAGAGAACGACCGGTCGATGTTATACGTGTCTTATACGATTAAAAAAAAAAAAAAAAAAAAAACATAAAAACCGATCGATGTTACGTGTCTTAATGTTTTTATTGTAAGTTTACGAAGAGATTAAAAAAAAATATTAAAGCGGAACCAGACGAGATGTGGATCGTACTAAAGCTGCGATTAAGGATGTTCAATCTTTACCGAAAAAAAAAGAAAAAAACGTTCGAGGGCATATCATTGTTTGTCAATGCAACCTTTCTGGCCTAAAATTTATAGTCGCATATTCTTTGGGAAAACATAAAATGTGCCCGTTTCGAAACGAAAAACGTTAGTGACACAATTTTCAAGAAATATTCGAAAATCGATTTTTTATTTATTTTCTGCAACGGTTCTGACGGGATCGTCCTTGAAAGAGCGAAGAACGAATCGTAGAAACTTTGATTCAATCGGCCATTTTTACAGCCTACGCGACTTTAGAAGTTGAAAAAAAAACCTCGGGTTAAAAAATTTCACAAATGGTACACAATGTGTTTTACTGATTTATGAGAAAAAAAATCGATTTCCAACGAAAGTGGGATTGGAATTGGAAGGTCTTCCAATCTCAGCATTGTTTTTTCAACTTCGTTCTCGGACTTATTTACATCGAAATCATTCGACTGTAAAAATTCGAATAGTGTTTCCATCGATATTTCGAAGTATCGGAGTTTTCGTTTTGCGTTTCAACCAAACTTGTACGAACTTTCAAAATAGAATGAAAATAAACGGTAACAAAAGAAAGAAAAAAACTTTTCAACTAATTTCTGGAAAATCAATCGGGACGAAAAAATAGGTCCGCGTCGATATCAATCAACTGAACATAGAAAAACAATCTTCGTCAATAATATCTGCGAATAAAAAAAAACCGTAGGATTGCGTCAATCTGAAAAATTAATTTGGAACGAAGCAAAAGAGTAACGAGAAAAAAAGCAGAAAACAAGAGAGTTACGAAGTGGATAGAGAAAAATAAAAAGATTGAAAGTAATAAAGTTTCAGAGAAAAAAAAAAAAACAAAAAAAAACGCGAAAGTCTCTCCTTTCTGGTCAATAGTAATTCACTAGGAGATACGATTAATCAAAGGGTTATTCGCGCGTGTTTCAGTATTACAATAGAATATACGGAGAAAAAAAGGAGAAAAAATGAAGGCAAAAACTATAAAAGAATAAAAATAATAAAAAAAATTAAAAAAAACAGAGAAAATAAAAGAATTAGGAATATATGAGCGTTGAACGAATAAGATGTAAAGAATGCCTCGCGCCCGTTGACATTTATGAGAAATTATCTGTTGAACGAGAGATATTTGTTTACCTTTTTTTATGTACGAATTCATTTAATCGTAAATAAAGAAATAAGATTGAAAACAAAACAAAGTTTTTAAATAACACGTTGAGTCAAGATAATACTTCGTGTGACACCGGATTACATAATAGATTATTGTAAAATGCGTAACGTTTTATCGTTCTCGTATATAGTGATATTAATTATTCGGAAAATATATTTCTGTATAGATAAGAACGACAACAAAAAACGAAGAAGAAGAAACAAAGAATTGTTTAATGTGTTGCAGATCAATTGCTCTATCATAAGTTTTCTAGATTCACCTAAAATAAAACGATATATATATACATTCGAAAGGGAATTATGATTGTTATTCATATATTCATATAACGTTGAAAAATATTTGCAAGAACGACAAAGTTGTATTGGCAGCCTTCCAAACCTCTTTGCCAACCTTAACGTGAATATTTTCGTTTACATAACGTATTTTTTTCTTCATTGAATCAACAGATCTAATGATTTAGCTTTTTCCCCAATGATGAAACATACCGCAACAACTTTTTTCGATGACACTTTAGTTTCTGTTTGTAGGATAATATTCATAATTCATATGAAAGATCGATCGCTCATTTGAGGTGTGTGAATGAACTAGGACGTGTTTTTTTCTAATATTCTACGGTCTATTCCGACAAAGAGTGCCATATAAAATCTAGATATCCTGTAATTACGTTATACTGATAGCTGTGTATTTTCCCCGATCCAAAAGGATGAACATATATACATATAAAAATATATGTATGAATATATATATATATATATGTGGGAAGCATAGTTCGGGGACGAAATTTCGAGCGGGTACATCTTTTGAAGACATTAGCATCGTTTGAGGACAGTCCCCAATGTGTTTTGGTGTCAATCACATACTTTGACGACATTTTCAGCATTCTGATTGTGACCATGATTTGAAGACACTTCAGAAACTTCGAAAAATCAACAGATGGCAGCACACGGATCAATTTTTGCCTGAGCCGTAGAAATGAATTTCTCCTACAAGTGTCCCCAATCAATGCCTTTTATTTTTTGGGTATATAATCCAAACGGTGTCGCATGAACATGTTTTTCAGCAATCATAGATCCATGTATTACTTATCTCAATGAAAGTTTTCGATGACCCTTGTGCAGCACTTTTTTAAACCTTTTTTTACTTTTTCACTTTTTTTACTTTTTTTTTACTTTTTTATAACTTTTTTCACTTTTTTTACTTTTTTTACTTTTTTTACATTTTTACTTTTTTTTTACTTTTTTTCAAAGCTTTTGCTCAACTCTACCGCTAGCTTACTGAATTCATGAGTAACAAGATACAATCGTACAAATGAATTTCCAACACAGATGACCTGAAACAAACTATTCCTCTTGTCGCGTATCTCTATACTTTGACTAGAAGATTTCACGAATTTATATCATTTGAGTGGATTCTTACGAACACACATGTCCGCAAACAATGCGTTCCATCACAATGAGTGTGATGTGATGCGTATGTAACCGACGAAAAACGTTCTTGAATGGATAACTATTTATGAAATGTTCAAACTAATTATTGTCAAACGAGAGCAGTTGATTAATTTTTACGAACTTTAATTTATCAAGAGACGTGGCACCGGCTTGACGCAGAGTATTAAAAGAAAAGCGTAGTGCCCAAACAAACCCAAACAACAAGAAACGTAAGCTGAATGACGGAGAAGGGAACGCTGAGTCTGAATCGGACAAACTTGATATTGTGTCCGATGACGATTCAATTGTCAATATTCCAAAGCCAACTCAACTCTCAAGTACAACTCCAGAAGAAACTATCACTTTACATTCGGCAACGTCAAACGTTATTCTTGTACTTCTCGTTTTTATGAACAATTAAAAAACCATGCACTTTGGATTATCCACCGTTTTATTTAGTTTTCGATTTTTCTTTTTTTTTCAATATTCACATCAATGTGAATATTCCAATTTTTTGAGA
>JACEOJ010005634.1:629-15729 GCA_013761285.1 Campoletis sonorensis | reverse complement strand
GTAAAATGTTCTCAAAGTATTCATCGAACATACGCTTCATGGATGTTCTAGATACTTTGAGAACAATAAGCCACAGAGACTCGAAGTATACGCATGACATAGGAATAGTAGCATGAAATGCATTCTTTGGAGACATAACTCTTATATGTTACATATAGATTGGGAAGTAGGACATTCTTTTCCAAAATATGAATAAAGTGCATCATTTTTGCGATTCAATGGATTTTTCGAATATATTCGTTTAGAGTTAACGATGTTTGACATATGCAACAAAGTGAGTCAGATATTTACCCATATCGGCACGAGGAGAAATTGCATTCTCTATAAAATATTGACGTACTCGATCTTACTTCGAATCCGGGACTCCCGACTTTCGAGCCCAGGCCCTCATCCACTAGAACAACCGCTCTCCTCTCGAGGCTTCAAAGTATCCATTTAATAAATCTATTTGTATATCATGTGAATACTTTGCAACCACGTGGTAAAAAACAAACCCAAACAACAAGAACCGTAAGCTGAATGACGGAGAAAAGGATGCTGAGTCTGAATCGGACAAACTTGATATTGTGTCCGATGACGATTCAATTGCCAATATTCCAAAGCCAACTCAACTCTCAAGTACAACTCCAGAAGCAACTATCACTCTACCTTCGGCAACGTCAAACATTATTCTTGTGCTTCTCGTTTTTATGAACAATGGAAAAACCATGCACTTTGGATTATCCACCGTTTTATTTAGTTTGTGGTTTTCCGTTTTTTTTCAATATTCACATCAATGTGAATATTTCAATCCTGGCCAAAAATCCCCTCCCTGGGGAAAAAAACCTTGGACAAGTTCATTTGTTGACCCCGATTCCATTTGTTTTCACAGAAAAAAACTACCCAAAAAAGTACAAAATTTTCAAAAAATTGGCAAGATCAAGAATGATTTACATTCAACACTAAAATTTATGATATCAATAATAGGACAAGTATTCCATTGTCTCTTGAGGATGAAGTATTTAAAAAAAAAGCAAAATCAGTTGGTTATTGAAAAAAGTCACCAATGTACAAAAATAAAAATCGGTCAAATGGATAGAGTCCAGAAAAAAAATCAAGATAAATCAAAACGTGGAGAAAAAATTTTCAAACGAAAATCGAAATAAGACAATAGTTTATAGTATACTTATGATTCGATTTATCGCATGATTTTTGACGCATTTCTCCGACCAATCAATTGCAATTTTCTACTTAGGCGGAGTGGTACTTCAGTGGAGGATGACAAATTTTCATACTCATTGCATTTCGCATGCTTATAACAGAGTTGAGACGAAAACGTTGAGACACACGCGCTCGAAAATTGAATGCATTGGACATCACAAAAACTAAACTTCCTGCCACATTCTTCGATTTGAGTTTCAGAAGATACTTAAATGTTCCTTGCAGTCTTCAGAATGATTGAAGGAACTTTTGTTTAACATTTTACTAAAAAATCTATACTTGAAAGAGGTTTGCCCCAATGTGCAATACGTACTTCAAACTATGCGCAAAATACATGAAAACCCAAATATTTTATGCATAGATTGAGGTCCTCAAGACCAAAAAAATATATAGTTATAATGCCGATGTCTTTGGATTTTTTTTTCCATTGAAAAATAAGTCGTCAAACTATGTAAAATATACCGAAATTATTCTCAAATTTGTCCCCAAACTATACAAAGAAACTGAGACGTATTGTATTTATACGCATACATTACGGACCATGCCAATTGACCTCCGTATACACCTTACTGATTGTTTGTGGACTGTCCTCTTTATATGCTTTACAAGCAAGTGCCCCAAAGTATGCGTTTCACAGTAAAATTGTTATATCTCTTCAATAATTGCATATAAAACAATATCCGCAGAACTGTAATTCAAGAAGTGCATAATGAATCTATGTATGCAGAGAAAAATATGTGTCCCAAAGTATGCCTCCCACATATATATATATGCATATATTTATATATGTATATGTCACATACACTTGTAATTGAAATAAATTGAATGTGCAACGGTTATACAAGAAAAGTTTTCAGAATGATAAATCGAGTGTTTGTTTTTTTCTACCTGCGTTCCCGCATCGACGATGTATCCAAGCAACTGGTCTCATTTATAGCTATGGCGCCGCCATCACTTCACAGTCACAATTCTCACGACATAAATTAATATTCACTTCTTCCGTGCTCTAATGAGCTTTGTCAACGACCAAGAGATTTTAGTGATGAGAAACGAAAAAAGTTATTCGACAAACCGGGAATCGTAACGCTGGACTTTGCGCGGATATTGACAAAAGCGCCATCCGATGCATCCACGTTTAGGAACGAACCACTAAAACATATTTTTTTGTTTTATCTACCGATGATCTGTCAGTCTCGCGGTCGGTAACATAAAGTAGATACACGTTTGTTCTCGGACACGCTTGATATTTTGAGGAAAAGAAGAGTTACACACACGTTATTCGCTTTTCGTCAGAGAACAATGTACAACTTTTATTTTCCTCAAAATATCAAGGATCTCTGAGAAAAATGTGTATCTCTTTTGCAGTCATTTCTCTCGCCCTCATGCAACTGATAAATCACCTTGAAATTAGAGAAAAGTCTCGGTCCTGAGGCGTTGAGAAATGGGAGCATCGGGGGCAACGATAGCAAATACAATATATGTGTTTTGTAGTAGAAAACAAAGAGGAGAAGATATATATGTATACGACGTCGGTGATCGCTGTGTATGTGTATCGAGAGTTCAGAAGGGATCGATTCATTTGGATTCATCAATATAAGAGATATATAAATATATTAAAATATAGTCATGTATCGTTGTATATAGGTGTAGAGCACAGAGAATTTTTGACGAATTATTGCGACGACAGAACTCGAGTACTCTCCGCGGTATTTCAATACTTGAGCCATATCAATTCAGTGATGCTTGTCATGCTTATCACGTTCGTGTAGTCGCCGAGAGTTAGTCAAAGACGTGTGTTTTTATTTTATTTTATTTTTTGTAACAAATTCATCAATGTGAACGATAAAAAGAGGGTCATTATTGAGACTAAATCTGGCGACGCTTGGTAAATGAACGAACGATCTCCTCCGAATCTCGAGATTTTGTGGTGGTGCTTTTTTTTTCATCATTTTTTATCTCCACGTAGTAGAACGTAGTAGTACAGAAAAAGCAAAAGTGTGTGCAAATTCATCGAAAAAAAAAAAACGAGTGATAAAAAAAGAGAGTATTGTGATGATCGACGGCAAGTTTGGTACGAAATATTGTGGCTAGTTAGTTATGAATTGCAATGGAAATAAACTTGATGGTATTAATGAAACGAATGTTACGATGGAGAATCGATCTATGGTCACCTGTGAGTATCATTTTTTTCCGTTTTTTAAACTTGTAATTATTGTAAAAAATGATCATCCCCGTAATTCAATGGGTATAGAGAAAATTTTTGTTTAAATGTCAAACTCATGCAGGCCGTTGGGATTAACGCCCCTGGCCCCTGACAAAATGTCACTTCCTATCGAGTTTTGACATTTGTTTCACTTATTTGTTAAATTCACGTCATTTACCCTACGAAAAAAAAATAATGGGAACATTCTCAATTCTCTTGCATTTCGACGACTTAAATTTTCAAAACATCTATAAATTTTAACATAATTGGATCTAGGTTAGGTAACATATTACGCGCTCGACCTGATGATTTATTTTTGTAGCATTATTTATATCATTGGAATAAGTTGAATGAATCTCGCTTTTTTATTTTTTAACTCAAATAGAAAAATTCTTACTTTGAAAATGAAATGGTTAACTGCAGAGTACGTGACACTTAACCTCAAAAGTGATGACAGTGACATGTAACAATTACCACTTGAGAAAGAAAGTGAAACAATCAGTTTTAAGCTCCATCAGACAATTCGATGCTGAAATAAAAAATATAACTAATAAGAATACAATTTTCCCAATACAGTTGTTTACAAAATGGAAGAAATTTTCAATTATTGACATCGGTAGCAATTTGAGAATATGCAAATCCCGCATGAAATTTTTACAATATTTCAAACAATTTTTAAAAGCTAAATATAGGCTGTGCAATGATTTAGCTGTAGGAATGAAATTTTCCAAAGCCAGTTTTAGCGTGAGGAGAAAAAAAAACAGAGCCAGGTTTGCGATAACCTCAAAATTACGAAACTTCTAGCATCAACGAATGTAAATAGTGAAAAAAATGTATCAATGATGATATTGAATTACAATGAAATGTTGATGTTGTGAATTCCAGATGCGGGTGACGCCAAACTTTTTGGTACAATAGAAAAAAAGTTAGTACAGGCCATACCCGCCGATACGTCCGATTGGCAAAGATCCTTCAGCAGACCGCTGAAAAAAGTCAAATTGCACGCGTCCTTTGTTCCATTCACCAATGACACTTTGCCGAGTGGAAAAAATTGGAATTTTCTGAAACAGCCCATACTTCATACTTACTGGAGCGAATGTTCCGTAAGATCACCAATCGTACTCGAACGTCAAAGTTTTGATGTTTCTCCTATTTTATCGTATTTATATTTGATATTATTTGCGCAGGATGTTGATGTTTACAAAACAACTGTCAGAGACGACATCGACGGATGGTTAAAAATTCTCATTCAGCACAACGTTCAAGATTGGATGATAGTCTTGGTAGAGACTTACGATATTAAAAAAAGCAACAAATTACTTCCTAGGACAACAGTTTTGGACAAAATTCGCAGCGATTTTGCAGCAAAAAATGGAGATCGGTGAGACGATTACTTTTTCTCTTTCCTTTGAGCATCAACACTAAAACACAATAAAAAATCTCTTCATTTTCCTCTCAATTTGAGCCAAAATGATTCATCCCAGAATATTCAAATGGTTCAATGGCATTTCATCCAAAAATTGTCAACTGATTCGATGTTTCTTCAACGCAACGAACGGCGTGTCTGTTTATTTTATTTCCATCGTTCACAGTTCATAGAAATTTCATATAATTTATAAAATTGTATAAAATTAAATGTCGGCGAAGATAAAAATAGGACTTTTTTCATATTATTGTATGGTGTAAAATAAAACTTGACGCGTTAACACGATTTATGCTGACAAGAAATGCTTCTGCTTATTCACCAGGTGTCTGTCGGTAATAAATCCCATTAAATCCGAATCTCGCTCAGCCGAATCATGGAGAGGCTTAATAAATCGTATTCGGCACTTAATGCTCACTGCCTACGACAAATCGTTATCACGTTTCGTGGACATCATAAGGGAACAAAGAGAAAGGCGGAATCAGCTTGGCTGGAATTTCTGTCGATATTTTCTACTACAGGTATTTTTCAATAATTACGTCTCACCAAAAACCCATTCAAACTTTCCTGCCACGTTGGGGTACAAAAGTCCCAGCCCAGGCCTGTAAAGGAAAACAGTCATTTTTCCACTTTTCGGCTTTAGCATTTTTTTTAGTGTACTCAAACTTAATTTTTGGCTGCACGAAGTAAACAATCTTCAAAAAAAAGCTTTGAATACCAGGAATTTTTCCGAACGACACAAAATTCTAATGATTGTAATAAATGAATTAAAATGTTTAGGAGGAACTCGCGTTTGCTTTAGAAATGCTCGGACTCTACGACGAAGCGTTAATTCAGTATGACGAATTGGACGCCTTATTCACTCAGTTTGTTCTCAACTCCAATGTCGGAGGTACGTTAGACCTCGATTTTTATAAATAATACCGCTCGATTAAGGCGTTAATTTGATGAAAATATTTTGCTTTCTGTTGTTTAGAAACTCCAGCATGGTTAACCGTGTTTCAAAGCCCTCTTAACAATTGGGCAGGTGTACATTTGAACAACAATGTCGATCAACACTCGAGAGAATTGTTGGCAGAGAGCAAAGCTTCTCTGCTTGATTTGAGAAGCTATTTATTTAGTAGACAGAGCGCTATGCTCTTGTTGCTGAACACACCGTGGGAGGTTCGTTGGTTTGACATTTTATTGAAAAATTCTATTCTCACACAAAAAGGCATTTTTATCATCATCATCATCATCATTGATTAAAATGTAAAAACCGCTCAAGAATTTATTAAAGACTTGAGAATTAAACAAATTCAATAGATAAATGGCAAATTATTATGAAATTGTAATTGGTGAGAAGGGAAATTCTAAAACCTTCGTTAAAGTAACGAATAGAATTCAAAACACGAGTAAATGACTGATTTTTAGAGGATTAAACTGTGTGTTTGCAGGTTGCACAACGATGTCTATCGTTTGTATATAATACTTTGAGCGAATTAAGAATACTTGAAGTTCAGAAACCGGAGGGTGCTGTCGAGTGTTGGGCGTTTCTTTGCGCGTTGGAGGTTCTTCAGGCTTGTCAACACTCGACGGCGAATACAAACAATGGCCAACAGCTGGATTTGTGTTCGTTGCATACTGCAGGATTGTGGGCTCTTGCCACGCACAAGGTGAGTTCCATTGACTCCTAACGCAGTCGGTGAATATATTGTATTTTTCTTGTTTGTCTTCAAAACACGTTTTTACTCTATAATCTGTTAATTTTTATAATTTTATATTTTATCTACAATTATTTGACGATAATTTGATAGAAAAATTGTAAAAGTTTCAAAAAGTTTCAAAATTGATGCTTCCATCGGCGAAAAACTTTAAACAGATTTACCGAATGGCTGAAAAAATAAAAAATGTATTTTTTCGAAAGTTTTTATTAAGCTCCACGTGTTATTTCGAACGAATGTTGTTGAATAAAAAGAAAAATTGATGTTTACAGTTGGGAGAGTTGGGTAAATTGTGCGGTTTGATGCCCGGGAGTGAACCGTCGAGCGAGCAATTACACACGGTGGTTTATCTAATAGCGGGAATGGGTGATTCGGAGATGCAGTCGGAAGGAAAATTGACGCCAACGGATAAACTGAAAGGAGCGCTTTCATCGAAGGAAATGTTCAAGAGACAATATCTCGAGCATGCAGAATTAGCGATGGGTACTTACAAACACGTTGGTCGAATAAGATCGGCACGTTTTATTGGCAAAGAGTTGGCACGATTTTACGGTGATCTCGGTGAGAATCAAAAAGCTGTGGCTTTCCTTACGGACGCTTTGAAAACGTATTTGGACGAAGGATGGGACGAACTAGCAGCGCAAACCCGCCTCGAATTGGCCCATTGTTACAAGAGAATGGACGATGTCGAAAGATACACTAAAATTTGCAGCGCTCTTGCCAGTTCGAATGTACTTCACGCCACTGTACGAAACACTTATTACGAAGAAATGTTGGCTTATATGAAAATGCTGACGTTACCAAGACCTTTGCTTACAACCCTCCAACACAGCTTCACAATACTCAGTCTCGAAGTAAACGTTATGGACAAAGTTATACAGGATTGTGTCGTTAGCATTGATGTCAGCTTAAAATCCTTGCTACCGAGAATCATACGATGCACGAGAGCCGCCATTTCTACCGAAGAAATACAGAGACCCGCTCAAACCAATAGACGCAAAGGCTCCAAACCACCTGCTGAAACTCCTGTTGACTTGTAAGTATACATTTTAAACAGTTGAATTAACTTTCTTTTTCTTTGACGATGTTCTTCAAGGGGAAAGACCACTTTAGCTTCAGCAAAAACGGTCGAAATATTTTTTTTTTTTTTTTTTTTTTGAGGATCGGGTTTCTTTATTCAGGTTTCAGTAACACACATATCGAAGTATGTAAACCAATTTTTTTATTGCAGTTTTTAGACTAAATGGTGGTGACACAGAGCCAGTCTACGAAAACGACTTTTTTTTCGTATCTTTACGAGCTGAATCGTGGGGCCGAAAGTATGAGAGCTGGAATAAAAAAATGATTTTTTTCTTAAAGTTCATGTTGTTGGCCTGAAGAAGTACATAGGAGTTTTTCTTTTAATTGATTTTTGTGAAAATGACACCGGTTTTTAAAAATGTTGACGTTTTAGAGAGTGGTGTTACCCCTCAAACGAGATCGTTAAATCAGTGAATTTTATTGAGGTTTTCTTTTTTCGTTTTTTCAGTTATTATGTAATTATAATTCTTTGCAAAATTTTACTAAATTATCACGAGCAATAATTAATTAAAATTGCTTTACACTGAAACGGAGTTTTCAATTTATTTAATTTTTTGTCTCATCATTGAAAAATCATCATTGATTACAGGATATCGAAGTGCACAAACGATGATATGAAACCAATCGATCGGAGTTTAATGCAATTACCAGCGTTCTCATATTTCAACTACAACGAGGACAAGAGTTTAGGTTCAGTTGGTACAGCGATCAAAAATCAGAAGCCAATTGTGAAGAGATCGGACAGTGCGAAACACAGAAAATCATCAGTTTTTACAGAAGGCGATTTTAGCAAAGCACTTGTCTGTGAAGATTTCGATTTGAATCCAGGAATAAACAATTTTGTTGTTACGCGACAAGTCGATCAACCGGGTTTATACAAAATCGGTCAAATGTCGCTGATTGTCGAGGAGAAGCTGGAATTTTTGTCCGGCATTTTGAATCCTCGTTTGTGTTACGAAGTCGCCAAAACTCAACCGACAATATCCGTTAATAGTCGAGATTTGTTGGCTGGTTTGATACAGGACGTAGAATTAATGATATCGAGTGGTAGCATCAATATAACCGATGATGCGAAGCTTAAAATTTGGGCTTCGAGGGGCTTGTCTTTTCGCACGAACGATCATCGTTTGGTCAATGAGTTGGAAATTAAATTACCAGCTTGTGAACCTTTCAACGTAACGACAGTGCGTTTTCAAGTTTTAGTCGAGCTACCACCCAAGAAGGATGCCTCGTCCATGGAACATAAGGTTCTTTTTTTTTCTAATCTTCTCTTAAGAAATATTGAAATAAATCCATATTTCGTTACAAGTGACGAAATGTAACCATTTTATAAAAATTTCTACAGTACGTTCTTTGACTTATCCTGAATATGTCCTCCAAGTTTCAAAACGATTGTCATTACTATGTGTCAATGTCATTACAATAATGCCACCAGAAAATGAAATAATTCGTCTACATAGTTTATTGGTTATTAATTTTTTGGTCAATGAAAACGATGAATTTTCCAGTAATCATGTCATTTTTATACGAAATTTTGTTGTGTGAGGTTCGCGTCGTTTTGCTTGACAAAAATAGAAATTTCCCTCTGATTCTCCCGAAAGATAAGATGAACCATTAAATTGAATGACTTGTACCAGCCTATACGAACTGGTTCGAATAATATTTATTGAATCTATAAGTTTCAAATGTTTCATTTGCTTTATTTCAACTCCTCCTTAGCAATTGTTGATTAATGGGACGTTCTTTTTTCATTATATTTCTACTAGTTGAACGTCCAGTGTCCCTGGGGAGCCGAAGAAAGTCTGTCGCTGCACTTTGGTCCTCCCTTAATGTCGGGAATGCATTTGCATACAGCGAAGCGAAGAAAATTTTTACAAATAACAGTGACTGGTTTAACTTCACAACTTATTCAATTGAGTGAGCCAGTCCTAACGACAAGCACATTAGTTGACGTTACGTTCAAAAGCCTCAATCCAAACTCCGGTCAAAAGCTAGTTATTGGCAACGGAATACAAGTCTCATTTATGTGGGAACTTGATATTGGAAAGGACGAAAAAATCTTGCCTACCATCAAAACTGATTTTCGTGTTAAATATTGTCCCATCGAAAATACCGAGGATGTGGATGTTACGGACGTAAATGACGATCCTCTTCACATTGCAAAACTTCAGAGGCTTGAAAAACTCACTCGTGCTTATCGGTGTAACTTTGACGTCACGGATTATGTGGTGAGCATTGTATCTTCGTTGCAAATTTCAAATTTTCGTCAAATTCATTCGGTAATCAAATAAATTCTCAGACAAAACATCGTACAATCGATTCAATACAAATTTAACCGAAAACATATCCAAATGAAATAAAGTTTAATTTTTTTTACAAATAATACAAATATTCATAAACTTTGAATTAATAAATATTGAATATTTGACAAAGAAATAAATGATGAAAGATTTTTTGTCTGAAAATAAATTGTCCCTGGTCACTAATTCACTAAAATGCGAATGAAAGTTAAAAAAAATTGTCTAACCATCGAGTTGCGTGTAGAATTGTTGATTTAAACGAATTAACGATTGTTTCTTTAATAGATTTGATTGAATAAAAATGATTAATGAGGTAAATCGAAATATTCGCAGACAATGTTCACGGTGTCGTCGAAGGTAGAGGCGAGTGGACCAGGCGGTGAGTTTTGTCGAGCCGGTAGCATGTGCCATTTGTGTTTGACCGTGACTCGCATGATACCAAGTCCAAATTCGATCCTTCCACCACAACTCATGTACGAAGTACTCGCTGATCAGTCGATGTGGGCCGTTTGCGGAAGAACTGCCGGCATTATATCTCTCGAGACTCTTGAAAAACAAAGCGTTACTCTAGACGTCATGCCATTAACGAGCGGATACTTGCCACTTCCGATTGTTAGACTGTCTCGATATATACCTGCCGTCGAATGTAAATCCGGTGAGTTTTTTTCCCACTTTCCTGCATCAGTTGAATCACTAACAAAAATTAACTACAACAATAGTCAAATTTGATTTTTACGATTGTAAAAATATCGATTCAATGAGTAAAATGAATTCAATTCATTTGACAAATTAATTTTTTTTAATCAGATGTTTCCGGAATATTTCAATTTACCACTTTTATGATCGCATTTTTAAAAAAATTCCTAGACTATTATTTTGATAATTGGATACGGATTTTTTTTTACGATCGTATTCATGGAATTCGATGAAAATATTGATTATTTTTAAAATTCATGTTGAAATGTATCCTTGATTGGTATTTTTAGACGTTTATCGGAACAATGACGTAGCCTCAGGTCCAAGGCTCGAACCGTTCAGTCCTGGGCAAGTTTACAACGCAAGCAAAGCTCAACAAGTCCACGTCCTTCCAACTGCACCGACGGAGTCAAACTAAAGAGTTGATTGAGAAATTTGCATCGTTGAAATACAATGAAATTTATTTGTTTATACATTATTTACCACTTATCATTCCTGTTCGATTGGCCAAAATTTTCTTTCGTCAAGTCGGTTTTTGATTTCGGGAGAACAATTCAATCGAAATTTGATTCTATTTTGTAGATATTATTTCAAAACCGATCTTGAAAACTGTCAAAACTAAAATTCATTGTATTTCGAAGATAAATTAAAAATCGTCAACTATCGGGTCAAATCGTGCTCGAGTTTGATCAAACGAAGAATGAGAAAATAATTTATCCAAATGGATAACGAAAACTCTTGTTAAACTTCGATGAAAGCGTTTCGTTCGTTCGATTCGCAGGAACTCAATTGTGCCATTTGGCAACCGCGTTGAGAAATACGTTGCTGGTTAAATGGATCGTCGAAATATCCACAAATTCGTCAACCAAAAACATTCATACATAAAATTATTCATCATCGAACTTACTTCGAGAAAAAGGAAAAAGAAGATATAAAAAAATAAGTGAATTCTTTATAACGGTGGAGCATTGAATATCTCAACAACCACAGGACGATTACTTTCGTCTTTTACGAAGATAGAAAATTTTTATATATAATATATATGAACCAATAATGAGTTATAGACAATACTTGAGATGAAATATGCAAAAGAAGCTTGTCATACCGATCTACCCATGTAGCTAAATCAACACATTTTCTCTTCTCACGATCGGGCCTCTCTTGTCTCAAATGTAAATAGCATTAACGCCGAAATACTCGATTGAGGTTACTACTGTTCTGCGTACTCGGCAAATCAGTGATAAATCTTCAACGCGCTTTTAGACCAAGTTTAACGTATAAATTAAACGTATTGTTAGCGGATTTATATTACAACGTGTCTTATTAACGTGGAAAAAATATTAAAAACGATATTTTTGCAAAACCATCGACTGACTAATGCATATTTCCATGATGACACAATTTCACTGGGATTTTTCAAAGAATTATCTGTACTTTTCAACCGATTTCAATGCACCACGTCTCATTTTGTTCCTCAACTGCTCCTCTACGAATCCAACATCCAATAAATTTACTAAAAATACGTTTAATTGGTACGTCAAACTTGGTCTAAAAGCGTTTTAAAAATTTAGCACTCATTTGTTGACTTGTATGATGTACAGTAGTAGTCACCTTAATTATCATACAATCACACTCGTTTGAAACATTTTGATATTTCGAAATCGATCGAAAAGATGTGTTCGAGTTGTGATCGAAAAATCAAGTATTAAGTTTCAAGCGAATAATGTGTTTGTATACTTTATTTAGTAATGGATTTATTAAGGTCCTTAGTGCTCGCTGTAACCAATGAATGGTAATTGTTTGTCGACGATGGATAGAAAAACTGTTATTCTTGTGGCGCAATGAAAATTATCGATTTTATTTCCAAGTTGCTTTGTTTCTCAATTCGCCACTCAATTTTTTTTTCCATACATTTCGTTCGTGGGCACGCTAAAAATGTGGTTTTTTTTTTTTTTTTTTTTTTTCATTTTTCAATTGGGCCTTATTTGCTTGGGTTAATCCTGAACAAATGTAGGCAGGATGTGAAAAAAATAAATGTTAGTCGCATGCCGACGCTGCAAAGTTTCGATATCGCAACGTTTCGGAATCCATCGATGATTCGAGAGCACATGCAAACATTTTTGGCCAATTCCACTGAATATGGTGGTGTTTGAAAACAAAAAACAAAAAATAACTTTATATTTTTTTCTCTGTTTATAAAAATTACCGGAATGTGTGATCCATTGATATGTTAGTATTAGTGGAACAATATATTTTTTTGTTATTGTATATAATATCTAGTAAATTATTTTTTAAAACGTCTTGTCCAGTTATTCAACAACTTCGATCAAACCGAAACTCATCGTCCGTCCGTAACAAATCGCGCTTTCCCTCTTTTTTTCATTTAACAGGAATTTATGGAATTCCTCAACGCTTCTCAAGTTCAAAAAAATTCATAAAAGCCACAAAGTTTTTATGCTCTATTATAATTTCTCAAAATCCAATATTAAGATCGTTTTAAGACCCAATTAAGTGCCGTAAAAAAAAAAAATTTAAAGCTCTCCTATTTTCTCAATAAAAACCGTGGTGTCGTCGAATTTTGAAAAAATTAGAACCGCCACAATATTTTTACGATTGAACGGTGCATTTCTATCCGTTTCTCTGTAAGTTTTTTTTATTTTCATCCGCTTTTCCAGATCTACAAATAAATTTCCATTCGCAGCTCGAAAAAGGATACAAAAAAGGAGGAAGCAGTTGTACCATAATGTGTGGAAAATTAGGTTTATTTTTTGTACATTAAAATAATTTTAGTCTAAGAAAATCTGGTTAACGAATGATCAGGTTGTTCCAGGGTTCGTCTTATTGTTTACAGACATTTCTCCAAGAATCTTATAAATTAGTTGTAAAAGTAAGAAAAAAAAAAAAAAAAACATTTTGTCGGATCAATATTGGGGCATTGGTTGTTGCGTTAGTAAAAGTCCGAATCGTCTCTTCAGGGTAATGCGCTCCCGGGAGTATTTGTCCTCGGGTGAGAATCGAGCTGAAAAAAAAAAAAAAAAAAAATACAAAATGAACCTATAAATATATGAAACGTGTATTTGTGAACCATTTTTTTTTTGTTTTATAAGAAATGGACCCAATCGTGTGTTGCAAGGTAAAGTTTCTGGTCATGGAATCATTTTGAGGCAGAAATAAAGGGACCCGGCGGCGATACGGAAATTTTTCCAATTTTCAAAAACTTCGATTTACAGAATGGTTTGGAAAGAATTGAATTTTAGAGATAACGAATTGATTAAAAATTCATTGGAAAGCTGAATAATTGAGAAAATCGATGAAAACTTTGTGTTTTTGGCATTTGACGAGTTTACAGATCGAGCCGGTCATGCGTTTGGAGGTTAATTACAGCGGTTTGAGGAAAATAATCGAACTTAACAATCGAGTTGAAAGGATTTGATTAATTCATGGATTATCTTACCAGGATGTGCAGACAACGTTGGTTTTCCATTGGGGTCGACTTTCTGAAGCGGAAACAAATAAAATTTCATCAGATTTTTAATATCAGTACAACTTCGATCAGTGTTTTTGAACGAAACACGTGTAAACAAGCGGTGTTCCGGACTTCAAGAATTTCAAGCTCTATTTTTTTTATCCGATAAGGATATTTGAAAAAATCTTGAAATATACCTTCAACGTGTAGAAACGTTCGCCGTTGGCATCCAAGTAATATTGAAGATACATTTTATTTTATTCTTAATAATGCGTTTTGTTTTGATACTCCTCGAATATTCTAACCTCAAACGGTCGAGCACGCGATCTCAGACGAGCGAGACGGCGGAGACGGACACGGACGGAAACGCGGAATAATGTGTGTGTGTTTGTTTCGTTGGCTCCGGTTCTTCTTCTTCTTTCTCTTTTTGCGGTTGGCTCTGGTCTATGTTCTGAAGCAGTGTGACCATACGGCTGATACGTCGCGCCGCGCGTGAACGTGACGGGGTTAACCTTTTTTCCACCTCGAATTTGAGCAGGAATGGGCCTGCTCGGGACCGAGGGAGATAACTGCCTTATCGTGCGCGAAAATATCAAATGGTAGCGACTTACCTTGCGTGAAGCGTAGCGGGTTTGTCGATTTCTGCCCTGGTTAGTGTCCGGCTGGTAAGGCAACACGTGGTGAAGGCTGGAACGCTGGATCTATAGTCGTTTTGGTAGACTATATTAAATTTAGTAATAGAGAAGGAGGGAGGCTTATAAATCATTAATACACGCACAGGTAGTAAAGAATGGATAATTTATTGATAAATTCACTACGTAAATGATACTGAGCCTTTTCCACAGCTCTGGCTGCACGAAGGACTTTTTGTTGAATATTCTCGAAGGCGTTTTTACGCGGGATTATTCGTCGCAAAGCCGAAACGAAATTAATTGCTTTCGCTGCCGCTTACGGTCAGGGGCGCTCTTCTCAGCCCCGTCGACGACAGGCGATACTGGGTGCTGTTGAGAGGTCGCCACATCCACTCTC
>JACEOJ010005633.1:6146-69796 GCA_013761285.1 Campoletis sonorensis | reverse complement strand
TTTTTTTTTTTTTTTTTTTTATTTAAACAAAAATATAACAAAAAGGTGGCTTCGGGAGATTACACATATATATTTTTTTTATTTTGTTATTGAAGATGTACAACGTACATATATAGTAGAAAATAAAGGAAGGCCTTGGGACATTTGTCCCATCTAGCCAGTTATACATAAATGATTATTTATAAAAGTTCACACTAGATATCAGTCTATCCATCTGGACATCGTTACACATATATATGTGTTGTTACAATAGCAGCGCCATCTATGGAGAAACCTGCAAACAGAAAAGTAATAACAATAATAAATAATAATTATGACATTAAACAACAATCATAATGAGACAAAATAAGAAAAACAATTAACGATTAGTTACTGAAGTGGCCGATAGAGGGAAAATGTTCTCGATAAGAATGAGCCACCAACAAGGACATAAAACAAAGAAAGGAAAATTGTCTTATATATAAGTATATAATGTTTCACCTATATATATATATATATACATATTGTCAGTTCAACATCGGTTGAGGTTTCGTGCAGTTGAAAAAAAAAAAATTCTCCTGGTTAACAGTTCTTATGCTCAGTTGTTTTTAATTAATTATTATTAGTTGATAAAGAAATAGTCGATAAATCTGATTCTCACTCACTCTTTCTCTCTTTTCTATGAATACTATCTCAAGTGTTGTAGTACTACTATTTCAATCATTATTTGCATGTGTTGTATTCGGTATAATTTTTCGGTTTATTTACATATCGAGTTTTTTAATCGTTTATTATTTTGTGTTTCGAAATTCCGCGAAGTGAACTGATCCATCACCTAAGATATCGACAGAAGATGGCTTTCACGAATTTACCTACCGAAGGTACGTGATTTGCGAGATTGCGAAATTATTTTATGGGGGTTTAGCAGCGTGAAGGCGTAACAAGGACGTGACGAAGAATTCAATAATATTCCATCATCAATTTATGCATTTAGATCAAAAGTGCTTTCCACGCAGCAGATCAGTGGAATTGGATTTTTCTGATTCGGACCAATTTCCCGAAGTTTTACGAGTTTTTCAACGGAACAGTCTTTGCCAATAGAGCAGAAAAAGAGTTTGTGAAAAGTTGACTCATTCCCCGACGAATCCCGTAGATGTCGCTACTTGTGCTTTTTCAGTACGAAACTCGCAGAAAGAAGGAAAAAAATAGCGAATATAACATTTCACGCGTTGAACATAATAATGGTGTATAATGAAGAGCAAAGTTTATTGTGCGCGCGAGGCCACAATCGCGGCGGCGGCGGCTCTCCCTAGACGCAACAATCCGTATCAATAATCGCTCACGAAGACAAGTTAGGATAGAGAGTGAGAGGAGAGTAATTTACATCTATATAGTCGTGGCTTGACCACGTTGGCGCAAATGCTTCAACTTAACACGATTTTTCTCGCACTCTCTCCCCCTCTGGCGTATATAAGCATCATATAGCTCGTATTATATATAGGTACATAGAAATAACGTTTGTACCACATTTACGACAGAGTCGCATTACCGTTGATCCGCAGTGCTCGAAGCAGGGGGGAAAGCAAAAGAAAAGAAAAAAAAAAAAAAGAAAAAGGAAAAAAACGCGGGCAAGAGAAGGCGCGCAGTGGTGAAACGCGTCTGCTGCGTGGTCGCCGCGCCGCCGAACACCGCACACACACACACACACACGAATCGCACCAACTACCACCACCACCACATAGTGGCGCGGCGGATACACCGTCACAACAGGACACGGAGAAACGCGTCTTTGTTGGTCGTCGCGTCGGGCGATAGACGACCATTGCGGTTTCAGGATCTCCAAGTGGCAAAGTCCTTTTTCGGTAATCGCGGCGTCAGGAGGGGAACTCGTACGTCCGTGTACATACGAGTTCCGTGTGGCTCCTCGTAACCCAATCAACAATAATTATTATTGTTTCATTTCAATAATTTGCCTTTCTCGCCAAATTTCAAAATTGCAGCCTTTCATCCCTGTCTCTCGATATCGCAATGTGACGCGATACGCGTACGTGTGCGCGTGTGCGCCCATACTATATACACGTGTGTGTGTCCAGGAATATAGTTTTTTTCGCCGATTTCGCATCGCCAAGCGTATTGCGAAAATCGTGCGTGAAGACGCGACTTTGCGTATGTTGTCTGTGTACAGTGCCGAAAATAAAGAAAAATACGAGTTTCAATTACTATTTGAATCAGTCGCAACGTTCGGGAAGCAGCGCTATTTCGACAGATTTTTTTTGCGCAACTTTTATTCTTCCCGAAAATCGCCTTTTCAAACTTGCGCTCGGATTAAAAAAAACACAAGTATCTCATTGTCAAAGCGAGCATATATATAGAGAGAGAGAGAGAGAGAGAGAGAGAGAGAGATATTTATTGAAAAGCTTCCTTGTCCGGGAACTGAAATTATGCCCGCAAGTCGTGGAGGCATGGTTGGCGGGGTAGTGCCCGCCCACTACCTCCACGAGTTACCGGCCCAGGACGAGGAGCGGCTCTCGAAAATATTTCAGCAACTGGATCTCGACGGCAATGGAAGAATCGACGTCCACGACCTTTCCAAAGCTCTACACGAGGTCGGCGTTCATAAACGTTATGCCGAGGTAATTGTGCCGGCTACAATTGTTTTTCCTTCTATCGTTAGGACCGACGTGTTCCGTTTTATTAAAATATTCATTTTTGAAATCTTAATGAAAACTAATTGGTGGTTGACGAAAGGCGGTAAGACGTTTTATTGCCCCATAATTGATGCAAAATGTTAAAAAAATCTTGCAATTGTTTTTATTTAAAGTTTTATCGATTAATGTGTAAAATTGTAGTAGCTAGTTGAGCCTTGATTTCTAGAGGATTTACATAACTGCGGCGGCGGTAGGGTTTCACCAAGGTTCACTCGTGTCTTAGGGCCTGGAAAATGAGATAAAATAAGAGAATTGGATGAATGTTAAAGGCGTATTAGCCGTATAATAGAGATACGTTAATCACTTTCATGTAGAAAATAACAATATTAATTGATTTATCCAATTTACAATATACGCAGAGTCCGTCGCTCTGCAAAAGCGGACAGTTGCGCAAAGTCTTTCTTGATTTTTTTCTTGACAAAATTGATTTTTGTTTTTCTTAATTTATGGTGTTGAACCGACGGAAGACGGCGGTCCTTATGATTTAATTATAATAAATGTTAATTTGCCGGCAGAAATTCTTGGCGCGGTCGGACAAAAGTAAGAGCGGCGACATCAGCCTGGCCGAGTTCATACACTATGTGCGGGAACACGAAAAGAATCTCAGATTGCAATTCTCCGATCTGGACAAAAATCGAGATGGTAAGATTGGTTGGTTTTGTCGTGATCCAATATATAATGTATGAAAAAATGAAGTGAAAATGATAAGTTTGAATGACGCAGGTAAAATCGATTTGGAGGAGTTGATAAGAGCGTTCAAGGATTTAGGCATAGAAATGAGCAAGGAGGAGGCAAAGAAATTACTGCAACGGTAAAACAACGTGTTTTGCGTATAAATTGAAAAAAAAAAAAAAAAAAAAAAAAAAAAAGCGGTTTTTGGTAAAAAAAAAAAAAAAAAAAAAAAAAAAAAAAAAAAGGGGTTGAATTTGGTAATATTGTATGAAATATTGCAGAATGGATCAAGATGGCAGTCTCAATATCAGTTTCAACGAGTGGCGGGATTTTCTTCTCTACGCTCCGAGTACAAATATCCACGAACTCATTCTGTACTGGCGTCATTCGACGGTGAGTGCGAAGAAAGAAAGAAGGAAAAAGCGAGGATAATTAAAGAGGGGTTTTGGAGCCTCGCAAAGTGTATATCTTTTTAGTGCGTGAATCGTGAGCGTCCTGCCCTCGGCACGATGATTATCGCACGTAAATGAGTCTGATCGGGCTCCAACATAGTTACTATAATTCATATTGATAATCCTCCGCTACTACGCCGAGTTGTCTGGCTCGCAAAGAGCCGTAATATTAACGACGACCTAGGTAATATTGACGTACCGATGAAATTCAATGATTTGGCTGAGAAAGACGCGTATAGTAGAAAAAAATGTCAAACTTTAACAAGACCGTAAAGCTCGTTGCTCAAATTTTCGTCCTAACGTCAAATGTTGCTCGGATGCGACGATGCGGACAAGGACACACCGTTGATCGCCGCGAGGGCTCGTCGGTAAACCCAGAGAATGATGACGTAGCTTTCTCGCTCGCTCTCTCTCTCTCTCTCTCTAGCTGATTGACCTTGTTTGCCAGCTGTTCTTCCACATACAGCTGTATAGAGCGTAGTTTTAGTCGCACGCGTCGTTGATGCAGAGGAGCAGAGGAGGACACATGCGCAATGCTTTCCCCGTCCGGCCTCTCGGACCCGGTCACTGCGCTGACGCACCTTTTTATATTGCACCCACGAATACAGAAAGACCGTCGTGTTGAGCGATCAACACCGGGATTTCCAGTAGCCCGCTGCGTTCAGCGGTAATTTTGGGTATTCCCGTTTTCCTACCCTCATATTTAGTGGGCTTTTCCGGCATCTGCCGGTTTATTTGTGAATTTTTCGATATGACGGGGTGGTGTCTTTGGGATTTTTTGTGGGTTGGGGATTTTGATGTGAGAAATTGTCTCGTTGTAGCAGCGACGAGTGATTGAGGTGTACCAGCAGCGAGCGAGCGAGCGCGACGATGAAATTATCGACGAGGTGGATTTTAAAAGTTCATCATGGCAATAACGAGCCCACCGAACCGGAAGCGGGACGGCCAAATGTCGGCGAAGGATATCTCCAAGGACGTAAATCGTGGGGCAAGTAAGCGACTCTTTGAAGTCGTTGTACTTTGTTTAAAAACAAATGAATAGAGGAGAATGAGAGACATTGTGGGAGCACTCGAGAATCGCCAATGCCATCAATTTCGCCGTCATTAATGACAAATGCATGGAAATACACGAGACACTACTGTACACCGTTGTTATGCACGCGCAAAGAGGAACGAGAGAGGAACGAAGCGGGCAAAAATGTGATAAAAAGAGGATGAGAAAGCTAGGAAAGTGGGTTACGGGCTATCGAGCGTGTCCTTCAAGGACGTATCGACCAACCGGTTGAACCACCCACTACGCCACCGCGCCACTACGCCACGACGCCTCGTGACATAACAGAGTCTGCTGCACTCGAGAATAAAAAAGCGCAACTCCCGATGTAGACTAATTTGTTGGACGATTCGCGGACAAATCGTAAAATCACGCGAAGAAAGAGGTTTTATTGAATCGTCCAAAGTAGAACAATCTTAGTTGCATCGTGTTGTACAATGTCGTAGCGATAAACACAAAGATTCGAGAGTCTGCTCTCTCTCTCTCTCTCTCTCCTCCAGCGCGGCGGGACTTTGATTTCTCTTTTTTTCCACTCTCACCAATCACGTATTTTCAATGACGTACGAGCAATTGAACAAACCATTTATATCATTTTCATACCTGCAAAAATTAGTCATGCTCGCTACAGATTTTCTCTTATCGAATGTTCGCGGTCAATTGATCAATGAATCCAAACACGATTGTTCATTGACGTAACTTATCTCGGGGGGGGGGGGGGGGGGGGGGACAAAAAAAAACAAAAGAAATCATTAATCGCACTTTCTTATCGATAGATATCGAATGAAAAATTGCAAACATTTTGTGCTATCTTGCGGAAAGGTATTGAGAATAATTCTTGAAAATTCTTTCCCTCGCGAACAAAATGACTGGTTGTTCCAGTTCGAACGAAAACAATACATACCGGACATTCGTATTTATTCCGTCTCTTGTTCGATAAAAAAATAATAATAAAAAAGCCAGACAGAGTTTAAGAAAAAACAAACGGATTTACAAATCCCAACATGATACGAGGCTGAAACCCATTACGAAATTCTTATCGCTTTCTTTTGTTTTTCCGTTGTTCCATTTATAGATTTTCCGGTAGTTGTTTTTATTGTATTTTATTGTATTTGGCCAATTGTTCGAATCAATTGGGCAAATTGTGTGTAATATTCTGCTGTACCGTGACACTCTCGAGCGGAAATATTTGAGCGCTTACGTCAGCCGATATACGCGTAGCGAGTTTGTAAACAATGAGAGCGAGAAAAAAAACATTTGTGTCACGAGACTTTGACGCATTCGAAAATATGAAATATGTTGAAAGAAAAAAATTGGAGCTGTTGAATCGAGAATAAGTGAATGAAGAAAAAAAAGGTATTTGCATAGGTAACCCACGGGGTCCGGTAGCAGGAAAACCCATGCAGTTAAACGCGTGTTGAAATTTCATTCGTTCAAAAAAACGTTTTACACGGATTTTTCATTGAAAATTGTGAAAAATGTCAAGTTGAATTGAATTAGTAATATTGGCTCGATTCTCATGCAGACATTATTCACGCCGATAGGTCAATCGCGGTCTTGCCGCCATTTTTCTATCAATTGCGATAATTGAAGTCGTTGTCTTGCATTCGCGCGATAAGCCGCTGCATTTCTACATTATAATGTTGAAATTCTCCTCATTCGTTTCGTCAGCTCGTGTGGATAGTCGTGACGTCACACACCTTCTCGGAATATATCCGTTCTCTCTCCCTCGACTCGTTCCCAAGCTATATGCAACCGTTTTTTTTATTATTTTTATTATTTTGCCAACTCCGTACCGTAGAAGGCTAACGTAGTAGCGACTTTACTCGCATCCTCGTATATTTGTCATTCTATAACTAATTCGAAAAAGAAAAGGAGGGAATTTTTCAGACTTAGTATCGCGCGTAAAATAGGGTTCGAGCGAGGTATTTGATGATAGCGAGGAAGGTGGGAAAGACGAAGGCTCGAGATATATCCGGGAGGCTCGTCCGGAAAGTTCGTCATACAACATCAAGATAACGGAGTTTACAGGGTCAAGAAAACAATAATGACGTCAATGCGCCTCCGGCATAGATAGATAGTTATCGCGATGGGTAAACATTGATGAGAATATACGAGGGCGCTAGTGTTTATTGACGCATAAATGGAAAAATATAAATAATACAAATAATGAATAAGAGTAAAATGGCGAGGCGAGTTGGCGAGTTCATAGATGCGACGTCTCGCTATCGGCGGAGGTTGGTCGAGCCGCGGAGATATCTCGACCGTGGCTCAGCGAAAAAATGCCGAATATATTGGTGATAATCGGTGAACGACGCGTGAATCGAGGAATTTGAAATGTCGAAACTTGTTGCTTCCATCGTGACTTTTTTTTATTGATAAACTATGAAATCTTCCATTATCAAGACTCGCGATTGTGGCTCTTGGAAGCCAATTCAATGGAATTATTTTTCCTCGATTCATTTTGCCTCGATGATGTCAATGTTGTACTATCTCGAGAGCCCCGAAAATATTACGCATTAATGCATAATCTGGCAACGAAACGGAAAACAAAAAAAAAAAAGGATTGTCTACTCGGTGAGGTCGGGGACGAACGCGTTCGCGTGGGGTTCCCCGTGTCTCTGGGTCTCCGGCGAGTCTTGCTTGGGCTATCTCCATTTACGTTTTTATCCCCCGTGACCGGCGGTTCGGGCGGCAAAGCACGAGTAGTGGGGATGTCGCGCGTGTCGTGTATGCGAAAGCGAAGCGAGTGTCGGCTCAGTGTCGACAGTGTCTCGGGATCGGTACCTGACCGACGAGCTCTCTCGTGCAGCTCGGTGCGATGAAAATACTTGTCGAAAAGTGCTCGTTTACTTTCTAAAAATCCCAATAGTACGCTTCTTTCTCAATTGCTTTTTTTTTTTTGAAAGGTCGAGGACTCGTTTAGTGTTTCGTGAATGTTCAAAACATCGAAATCCGTTATGTTGGAACAAGAAGGTGTTGACAACGGCTGTCAAGTCTGCACCGATTTTTTGCAAGTTTATCATGAACTCCTTCAGAGGGTAAGCGTGGCTTTTTTTTTTCCCCTCATCTTTTGGGAAATCCTAGCGACGGAAGAAAACTTTGACCGGCATAAATGACATTTGTGCTTTCTTCCTAATGTGAATTTTATTTTAACTGCGATATTTATTTATTTTATATGCGATTGAGTTTAAGAGTCTTTTCAAAATGCTAAAATAATCGTGCGCGAGAAAGTTGGAGGAGCGGGCTTTAAAGTTTCATTAGTTGGCCGTTCGGGGCGCTGCAATCACTACCGTTTTTCCAATCGTGCCAGCAGAAGCCAGAGTGTGCCAGACGTTTCTCGTTTCGAGCGTTGGCCGAAATGTTTTTACCGGTGGCCAGGTAGGATCGCCCCGACCATAGAGGGCCCTACCAACCAAAAGAAGAAGAAGAAGAAGAAGTTTCTCGTTTGCGAAGCGTCGTCGAGCGTCAAATATCAAAGTCTAAATTGCCACTGGAATTTCGCCGTTATCTATCGCTATTGGTTGTCGCGGCGCATTTCCACTTGGACGATGAGTCATTCGTTAACCCTCCGACGCAATGACAATACTTCCGCTTTCATTCTTATTCTTGAAATTCTGTCGCGGGGAGGCGAGGGGGGGGGGGATAGCGATAATCATTTTCGTCCGCTTGAAAACGTCATCGCTCCGGATTATCTAACCATATTTCGTCTGGCTTTTGGCATTTTCTCAATCAATCTCGAAAATCAAATTCCTCTATTAAATTTGAATAGTTTACGAATTTTTCAAACTCTCTATAGGTTATGTAAAGAAAATGGCGACTTTGGTAGTGCGTCGCTGAAATACTTGTGGAGAGTAATTGTGTGTTGTAACTCGAGATCGCTCCATCGCTCGTTTTTCCATAAATATTAGTATACGCTCCAAGTTGATTAGTTTTTTGTTTGTTCGAGGACCGACTTTTGATCCGGTTAAAAATAGTATCCTCGAGGAACGTGTATACGCGCGCTTAATCTCGTTATTCAAGGCTTTTGGCAAATAAGCGTCGCGATTGCGGATATTTGACGCACGAGTAGGATTAACGCTGTAGGCTGTTTTTTTCTTTCGAGGTGATTTGAGCGCGAGTGGCTAAACACAGGTTGTCACGTGCAATAACGCGCGCATGTATATATGTTTAAAATTGATAGCCGATAGGTGGAGGAATAAATTGTTATCCGAAAGAGAAGACTTGCGCGCTAACGATATCGATGAAAATGACCTCGAAGTCGTTGCTCGATACCGAGTCGCGAGCGAGAAAGAGAGGGCGTTGCATGCAAGTTTTGTCTCGGGGGAAATATTTAAAACTGACATTGGGCAATGGACCAACGATGTTTTGGCAAATTGCCGGTGACCGGAGTGTACAAACGTCGTACGAATTATCGGCAAGCGGAAAAGCCTTCTATTCTCCGTCTCCTCCAATCGTCGCCGCCGCCGTCAGTCCTATTTCTCCTCTCTTCTCGCGGCGACCCTCTTTTCGTTTTTCGCATTTCTTCGGGTTAACGTTGCTTAAAAACAGAGTGATATATTATTATTTTTTCATCCAAATCATATGCTTGATCGTACAGCGGGAAAAATGGAAAAACGCTACATATAATAAATAAATAATGACAAGTAAAAAAGGAAGAAAGTGATCGTATCTATCGTCTAAAAATACTTGTGAAAACTTGTCTCCGCGCGCGTCTAATACCCGTACTGCCTCAGCATGGACAGCCTTGACAATATCGACAGCGACTTTTTCCTCGAGATTTACGTCAAGGTACATCCTGCACTTTGGCTAATAAATGGCCATTCGATTCTGATTAATCGCGACTCGTTCTCTCTATATCGCATCAACGATGCTATAATCGAACAAGAACAAGAAAAAAGAAGGGGGAGGGGGGGAGGTTTGACGTTTTGACGGTTTGACGGAAGAAGGCACGTGGCGAAGATGGTGACGCGTCGTAACCTAAAAATGTATTTTATTGATGCGATATATTGCGACGAGTTTAAAGTTGAAAATGCTGGCTCGAATTTCCCTCGGGTACGAGTTATATTTGAGTAATAAGTATATTTTATGTTAAAATGGGCTGATTGACTTATAAACGCATTGAGGTTAAAAGAAAGGTTGCGCGATTAATGATTTTAGTACATGGATATCGGGGAGGATATGGGAGTACCCGATGATTTCACAAACAGCGAAATGATATCGGGAATGTGGTGGAGGCATTTGCTCGCTGGTGGAATCGCCGGTGCGGTATCTCGCACTTGTACAGCACCCTTGGACAGAATTAAAGTTTATCTCCAGGTAAGAATGTGGAAAAAAGTTGGATTTTTTATGAAATTGGCCAATTATAAGGAGGCTTATTTTAGAATTTTAATGAAGATTTTGGGTTTTTCCGAAACAACGGGGTGCAGGTTCATGGAACGCGTCAGTGCAATATAACGAGTTGCTTCAGGTATATGATACGCGAGGGTGGTATAATGAGCCTGTGGCGCGGTAACGGTATAAACGTACTTAAAATTGGTCCGGAAACGGCCTTGAAATTCATGGCCTACGAGCAAGTTAAGAGAGCGATCAAGGGCACGGATTCTCGTGAACTTCGGATAGACGAGAGATTCGTGGCGGGTTCGATGGCCGGTGGAATCAGTCAATCGGCCATTTATCCTCTCGAGGTAAATCATTGAAATTGTGTGTTGGAATGGAGGAAGAATGAGTTGATTGGTAAATTGATGTTTATTAATTGTTTAGGTACTGAAAACGAGATTGGCGTTACGTAAAACGGGAGAATTTAGAGGTATATTGGATGCTGCGGGAAAGATCTACAATCAAGGAGGTCTTAAGAATTTTTATCGAGGCTACATTCCTAATCTTATTGGAATTCTTCCTTACGCCGGTATCGATTTGGCTGTCTACGAGGTATTTATTATTGATTATTGAATATTGAATAATAATTCGTTGCGGGTAATAGGAAATGAATCGAATTGATGGAGAACAACGACCCGTTTTGTTGCAGACGCTGAAAAATAGATATTTACGTTCGCATACGGAGAACGAGCAACCGGCATTTTGGGTGCTTTTGTTGTGCGGTACGGCATCGAGCACCGCCGGTCAAGTATGCTCGTATCCGTTAGCTCTAGTCAGAACGCGATTGCAGGCTCAAATATCACCGGGAATACCGCCCAACACGATGGTCGGTGTATTTCAAGATATCCTACACAGAGAAGGAGTTCGAGGCTTGTATCGAGGCTTGACGCCTAATTTCCTAAAGGTATCTTTTACTCTCTTCCTCGTTTATTTACAAATATATACATACGCTCACGATCTAGTAGTTTTCGTTTGCTCGAGATAATCAAGCAAGGCCGAACGATCGAATATTTATATAATTTGGGTGAATTTGTTTGGCAGGTTGCGCCAGCCGTGTCGATAAGTTACGTCGTATACGAGCACTTTCGACAGGCGTTAGGAGTCAACATGACGTGATGAAGATGTCAACTAGGAACAAAAAGCAATTCATTTAATTTAATTATTATTGTAAGCCGTATTTTATAACGAGTTACGAAAATTGCGAGCCTAAACGAGTAAGCGAAAAAAAAACGTAAAAACGAGAGCCGCATTTACGAACACGAGTTTGCAATCTCGTTTTTTTTTTTTTTTTTTCGTTTTTTCGAAGCCACTTTGGCGAATGCAATCTCTATTTATTGCTAAACTTTTTACGCTCCGAATACTTAAAAGAGCATCGCTAATTATCCGCCGAACCGCGGAAAGAGCTAGAGCCAAAAAAGCCTTCGCGATTTATTGAGCTCCGCTCGACGAAGCTTCAAGGAACACACAGAGAAAAAAACAAAACAGATAAACGATTCAAAGGTTCTTCGTTCACGATTTAATATTAGAAAAAAAAATGGGACAAGTCCCTGGACGCCTTGACTGAACGCGCGCGACTGATCGTAGTCAACGAGGAAGGAATGCGGAAAAAAAAAAAAACAATTTGATCAACTCATTAGATAAAGACAATTTAAGAAAATGTTTCATATATGAGAGTAATAATAAAAGAGGTGTGTAGGAAAAAGATAAAATCAGGCAAGGCTAGTAGTAGAGGAGAGGGGAGGGGGAGGCACGTTTTACATACTTACACTGTGATAAGTATGATTGTAAGATTTGTTTTGCGTATAAAACGATTTTTGTGCGACATTATTCTCGTCCATTTTTTGAGATTTTTCTATTGAATGTTCGTTTAAAAAAAAAAAATGTACATATTAAGTGCTGCGAGATGAAGGACGCGACGTCTCTGTTATATTCGTTGTAATTATTCCAGTCGGGTACGATAAAATAAATAAACTTTAAAATCAAATGAGAGAAAAAGTAATCAAATTGTATTAGGTTCGAGATTCCGCGGGGGTGAAAACCAAAACACTCGATAATAATTTTTTGTTTGAAATATTTCATCATCCTGTGTTCCTCGAGCTTCGTCTTGAACTCGCGTCGTTTCAACGATTTCAAAAAAGATAAACAAACTATAACGGAAAGAGAGAATGGATTGAGAGCGCTGAAAACTTCATTCCCAATTCGCGGTTTGCGAAAAATCTGTAGACGGACAAACTGTTTTTATAGTGACTAAAAACCAAGTCATTAAAACAACAACAACAACAAAAGTATCATCGACGTTGATCGAAGGAAAATTAACAAAAAAAAAAAAAAAAAAAGAAATGACACGGTCCTGTGTGGTAGAAGAAGAAAAAAAAGATTTGTTCGAGTGGAATAAATAAATAGATATCAAAGCGTCAAGAAAGTATTTATATTTGTTTTCAATTGATTTTCGCGCTAGTTGGACTCTAAAAACGCTTTTGAACTACGAAAGATATTTTTAAACTGTATAGGACTGATGAAACATGACTACCGCCGATGGAGAAAAAAGAAACACGCTTTGACAACCCGCAGTGGATAAATGTTGTTGTTTTTTTTTTGTCACACCGCGCGCTCCCATGTATGAATGCGAGTAGATTTATTATGTAAATGAATTTAATTTATTGCGACGATATAGACAATTTTTTTTTTTTTTTTTCGTCTTCAAAAAGCATAGTAAATTTTGTCTTGATGCTGGATTTGAGGAGGAAATTTTCTGATATTTGCTACGAATCTACATTGAGAGATGATAATGTTGAAAAAAAAAGTTTCTCTGCAAAGCAGAACGTACTTCAATGTTTTTATGATAATAAAATTGAATCTATTGTACGAGTGACAAGGATTTTTCAAAAAAATCCATCATACAATAATTATCGTATATGATCTCTTTCTATCTTTCTCCATCGTCTCGTTTTGCCACCTATCTCTCCGTGTCTATCGATTCGACCTTGTCCCTCAATGATCCTCAAATTCATTCGTAATATTCGATGTATACGAAACGCCACTTTTTTCGTGGAAAAGTAAAGAGCCTATTTTAGTTTTCCACAAGCGTTCATTAACTATTTTAATCCTGTATACAAATAGTTTCTGTGATTTTTAGAAATAAGGACCAGTTGCAATGATTCGGAAAATTCAACGAGTCTTTTCACAATTAATATATCCCCCCCGTTGATCCATACTTTATTCTTCCGAAGAGAGCTACCGCACGTTCTACCAATTTAGCGGATCAAAATAATCATTCAATCATATCCCTCGAAATTCGACTTGAAAGTTTAATAACTTATCCAAATGTGTAAATACATTCCGTGATCGTGGAAGTAAAGTGTATTCTCCATTTCCTGGATTCAATAATAAATATAAAAAATTTTAAATCACCATCAATTCTTATATTTTTTCGTTCATCATCATTCATCGTTGTAGTAAATTTTGAAACTTTATCTAATTTCGTCGTAATAAAAAAATAAATGCGAATATAAGTTTATCGGCCGGACAACTTTCCAGCCGCTCCTTCGTCCAATATAACTATTAATTTACCATCGGTAGGACGAACCAAAGAGGCTGGCAATTTTTCCTCCGACTCCCAGATGCGCTGCAATGATTTTTGTTACGCTCGGTTATATCGGTTATCGGAGGAGCAGTCGAATAATGAAAAGAATGTTGAATAATAATTGATTACCTTGACCATCTCGGCTTTGGCAGCGCCGGAAATGGCGAAAACGCACTTTGCTGCGTTATTTATAACAGGAAAAGTCAAAGTGATCCTGGAAGAGGGGGGTTTGGGAGAATCGTTTATCGGACAAACCCACGAAAGACTCTCGTCCAAAAGTCTGTGTCCGGGAAAGAGGGAACAAGTGTGACCGTCCGGTCCCATTCCCAACAACAAAACATCGAACCGTGGTAGACTGTGCGGTGGAAAATACGCAGACATTTTTTTTATGTAATCTCTGGCTGCTTCTTCCGCTGAAATTGCGCCAGTGTTACAATTATATCATTGAAAATAACTAACTGGACGAGAAATTGTTATAATATTATCGGTAGACGGCGGACGGTTGTCTAATTGAGGAGGAGGTTGGTAGGTACCGGAGAGCTCGCCGCCGATGGTAACAAATTGATTCTCTTGGATTGGAATTTTGCCCATCAAGTTAGTTCGGTAAATGCCAAATGTTGAATCTTGACTGTCAAAGGGAACGATCCTTTCGTCGCAGAAAAAAAAACGCCATTTTGTCCAGTCGGTGTTGAGCGTCGGCAGACCTTTGCTGAGAAATTCAACCAACGAACCACCTGTGAACAACAAATTCTTATCGCACTGTGCATTTTTCTCCGCTACATGAAAATCATATAGAGTTACAACAAAGTATCGGCTAATTTCCCCAATAACGAACAACCATTATTATTTTCATCAATATAGCCCACAAATACTTGTTGACGATATAAAAAAAAAAACCAGCGACATTGTCTCTGCAAATGAGCTTCTATCGAGTCCAAGCAATGACAAAAATTCTTGAATTAAGGAAAAATGCAATAATCGCACTCGACCTGACAAGCCGATTTTGAAGATTCCATCGCGTTCTATCGCTTCATTAGCACTTTCCTCGACAACACTTGCCAATTTTCGAACAACGCCGTTCACATCCGGCTCGACAAAAATCTCTGCACTCATATTTTTACAAAATCTCCAATCTCAACGACGCATATAAATATATATTTGTATATCGAGCTATGTGTTTAATGAAATGCACGTGTCAATGACAAAGGGGACTTTGTACGCAGTTTGCGTCGACGTACGTCAAATAGTCGAATGCGAACGCAACACTGGCCAGCGGGCGAGCGGGCCAGCGGGCCATGTGACCGATGCCCTCGATCCCCTCCATGCGGATTCCATCATCGCTCATGCGCGACGACCATGAAATACTGAAATATTGGAAAGAGAGAGAGAGAGGGTAACGCGCTAGCGGACGACCAACAATGGAAGAATAATCAACCGAAAATACATTTTATTAATTATTTTTTCATTCTAATTTTCTAATCTTTGTGAGTTATTTATATCAACACTTTTCGATATCGATAAAAATCAATCGGATAATGGGGAGGCAGGGAAATGATTATTTTTTCGTGGAATAAATCGAATCCATAATCCACCTTTGGCTCTCACGGTCAGTCTAAATTTTGGCTCAATTTGTTCTTTGCCGGCCACTGGGGCGAGAACAAATTTTTGTAGAATCATACTTATCATTGATTTGATCTCCAAGGTTGCGAATTTGTTGCCTGAAAAAAAAAAAAGCGAGGTGTTTTCATGTTTCAACATGTTGCTGATCCGAGGATCGGTCGCGATCGTTCGTTCGTGTTTACCTATACAATTGCGCGGTCCGGCGCTAAATGGAACATAAGCGTATGGATGACGATTCGCCGAATTCTCAGGACTGAAACGTTCGGGTTTGAAGGCGTGAGGATCGACAAAATGATGCGCTAATCGGTGAGTACTGTACGGCATGATTATAACTCCGCAACCGGCGGGCAATACGTGTTTTCCTGCCACAAATAAGTTATATGCTCGTTATTTTAAAAGAAACTCGCTTTTTTCTCTTTTACACTTGGAATTTGATAAAAAATGAATTGATGAAACTGCGCGTTACCGATTGTGACGTCCTCGCCGAGGGTTCTCGCGAAAAGAGGAACGCTCGGATATAATCTGAGAGTTTCCTTAATGCACCAATCCAAATATTTCATTTCTCGAAAGTCTTGAATTTTGGGTAAACATTTGTCGGCCAGTCGTTTGCCTAAAATTTCGTCATTCTCGTTGACACATTTTTCCAGCCATTGTGGATTATTGGCGAGTAAAAAGAGCGTTATCGCGGTCGCAGTGCCAACCGAATCTTGTCCGGCTAGCATAAACGTACAGCACTCGTCGACTATTTCCTCGTCCGTCAAACAACCGTTCAATTCACTCTTTTCCATCATGAAATCCATCAGACTATCATCACCGTGACTTTTTTCTTTTTTTTTTTTTTTCTCTTCGCGCTTCTCCATTATTATATTTCGACAGGCGTTCGCCAAATCGTTTCGATGTTTTTCCTCATTCTTGCCGCTCCTCGTTAGCCTATAAATCCAATCTATCAATAACCACGGTTTCATCAAACGATAGGGAACCAAAACTTTTCCACTGTAAATAACCATCAACGAGAATAAACGCACAGCACATCATCAATAATTAAAATTGTTATTTATCTATCGAGCGATTTGTTTTATATACTTTCTGAAGGGCAATTCCTCCGCATTTGAAATTCCATTCTGCTCCTGGCTTACTTTCACACCCAAAACTGCCTCTGAAAATAATCACTTATTATATTACAACAATTATGATATTATTCGAATTTTTATGACGTCTCGTAAGCAGCTTACCATTGAGTATTTGGTAAACGGAGTCATTAACGAAGGACGTAACGTCGATATCACGTTGTTGATCGGGCAGGAGGGAAATTTTATTGACCAAACGCTCGGAACAATGGACAAAAGTTTGGAGGAATTTTTCAAGATTTTGACGATGAAAAGCGGGCTGTAATATCTTACGATGCTTCGTCCACGTGTCAATGTTGCTCGTGATCAAACCTTTGCCGAGAAAATTGTCGAGCATTTTATAAAAGAGGATTTTACCGGAATTCTTGGTATTGGCAAGGACTTGCTGTATATCTTTGGGCTCGAGGAGCACAACGCACGGTAAAAGGCTCAACCAAATTCGAAATATCGGCCCGTATAACTCGTAAGCATCGTGAGACATTTTCCGGAGAACTGCGATCGAGGTATATAACGAAAATAATTAATCATTTGTTTTCGCGCAAGTAACGAAATGTGTGCAAGCATTTTTTCTTCATAAACTATAGTGAGAATAATAAAAAGATTGAAAAATATTCGCACCATCTTGGTCGTAGACGAATCCTGCGTTTCCCAAAATCGGTATCGCCGGCGGGCCACCGAGTGAAAAAATCAATTTCAGAATTTTCAGATGATCTCGCAAATTGTAGAGAATATAAATTCCGAAAATACCGATAACCACTGAGAGAAGCCACTGAAAACAAACAAACAAACAACCGCACCATAAATACAAAATATGTAAAAAAAAGCTTTGTCGCGCATAAAATATGAAAGATATTGCGCGTCGAGAGGCTTGGTTATTTCCGTATCGCGGGGGCAATATTAAAATGTCCTCCGCGCCGCAGGTTCGAGATTGAATTAGAGCGATTTAACGAGCGTGCGTTAAGTGAAAAAAAAAAAAAAAAAAAAAAAAAAAAAATAGTGATAATCGAACAAGTGCATGCGGCGGCGCGTGTCAAACAAGAGAGGCCCTTTGGTCAAGGTCATCGCGCGAGTCTCTTGGTCAATTTTCAGCGACCGACTGACCGACCAATTTGCTTCGGTTTTAATTAATAAACCGCAACGTCATAAATTCAAACGAAGCGGTTTTCACATTTGTGGTTATTTACTTGAATATTAAATGTCTCGAAAGTCCGTACAATGTGCGTTATATTGTGCGAAATTGAATGAAATTAATAAATGGATAGTTTGTTCGCGATTGGCACGAAAATTGGCATACGGAAAATAATTATAATAAATATATATATATATAAATAAACTCACGGTTTCGATACCTTTGAGCATGTCCGATATTCTTAGAACCGCAATCACCGCAAATACGAATATATATATTTAATAAAAATGATAAAATGAAGAAAATAGCAGGAGGAGCAAATTGCGTTTATCCGAAAGATGCGTTTTTATTGAAGTACGCTGTCCGAGACAAGATGAATTTCGTAATTTTTCTTCCTTTTATACACCCGGCGTTCTGTGGAGGAGGTGCGCGGTGAAAAAAAACTACGCGATCGGCGAAAAAGGGGCAAAGGGGAAAAGGGGGGAAAAACGAGAGGCGAGAATATTGTAAAATTTTCCTTCCACAAAGATTTGCACCTCATGATGGAACATCGTTTGACACTTTCGTGTTCCACGTTACTCGAAACTTGTCCTCTTGACTCGAACTCGTCGACTTGTCGTGATCGCGGCGCGCGAGTCTGCTATGCTGTGAAATTGTTATATAGGCATGAGCCGCGGCGTAGCAGCACTAGCAGCCTTTTTGTGTACTCGCCCAAGTACTCGAGATTCACTCGGAATCTCTAATTATTAAAACACTATTCGCATATGTGAAACTTGTATATTTTTTTATTTCTTCACCGCAACGAAGGAGAAAAAAAAGTATGACTTTGCGTAAATTTTCATTACATTTTTTTGCGTCTCTGTGGCTACTTCCTTTTTTTCTTATTATCTAAAAATATCTTTTGTTACGAATGTTCATCCGCCCGATATGTTATTACGCGTATTGCAAAAGCTCTTGGATACGTTTGCGCCAGGTCGTACACGAGGAGAGAACGCGCGAGATACTAAAATCTTTCGCCTCCTGCGAGGACACTCGTTAAATAAAATCAATCGGGTGGTTGGTGGAGGTGAAAAATCCATTTGGATAACGAATGCTCGATTAAATGGCCGTTCATACACCGATCACGTTTCTAGCGGAACCTCGACGGCTGTAGTAAGTATTTCAAAAGAGAAAAGCCTCGTTGCTTCCCGGCCAGACTATATCCATTATTATCATCATTACCAATAATAATCCTTATTCCAACGATGATACTCAACGATACATCATTATACAAAAGTCAAACGAAAGCGGTAACCGTTTGTATTTTCTCACCCATTATTCACTCAAATTGACTCTCGTAATAAAGATAATTGTTGATTATTTCGAAATAAGTCATATAAAATAATAAATAATAATGATAATAATGATAATGATATAATATTAAGAAGACGGAATATCGATAGGGTGGTGGCGGCGGTTCGGCGGTTCGGCGGTTCGGCGGCCTGCCACCTAGACTCCTGCACCGAACACTCGAGCCTCGGCATCGAGGTATTTGGAGGTAAAAAAAACTTTACGCGTTGAAGTTTGAACGGTAAGAATAGAAAAGAAATATAGTTTTGTACTCCGGTGTAAAAAGTAATGGAATATAGTTACGTTGGAATTTTCAATTAATATTTGCCTCTAACCGATCAGACCAAATATTTTCTTGGCGGGTTGTCTGGTTGCGCGACGTACGCTTATCCTTCTAATGTACCCTTGCAATTGTTGATTTTTCTTCAAATCGTAATGGTACATGGAGTAGTTTGTTCGAGCGTATTTGGCCATGGTGGCCAACATTTTTTCGCAACTAACGAAATCTTCCACCCGTAAGATCGAATCAACGACTAATACGATCGCTCCGTCGATACTTTGTAGTTTCCCAAATACTCTGACCGTATGGTATCCGTGCTGTAACAAGTAGAATGTGTTTTCTCAATTTTCGACGAGTCCAACAAAGAGAAGAGTAATTATGTAATTACGGTAGAGAGTCTCTTATGGATTTTGTACGTACTCGTAAACCGGCGCAAATGTCATCCTTGTTGACCGGATAAGCGTAATCCGTGCGCAAATTCCCAATAGCCAATTGTAGCGTGCGCTTTGGATCGCCCGTCGTTGAGATTAAAAATGCTGTGTTTGCGTCAACCGGTTCCAAGATTCCAATCGTTTCGATCGTTTTAATACGTTGCGTAGCATAATCCTCGAATTTCGTGTACCGTTCGATGTCCGTCATGGGCATAGGTATATAGGAAATATCCATTTTTAGGATATTCGGTCGGCAGCCGAATCTACTGAACCACACGGAAGACTCGTCATCCATCGCGCTCGTGCTGAAATCACGATGAATGAAAAAATTATCATGGTTCACGACACTATTTCCACCAAGACCTGTATCATCCTCGAAACCCAAATAATTAATGATTAAAGAAAATGTATTTTGTTTGGGTTCCAACGGTGGAAAACGCCAACACCATTTTACATCTTCTACTACTTCTGTACCGAGTTCTTCTATTTTGTTGTGACACTTTAACGTTTTCGTCTACGATTCGTGACATATTTTGGGGTTAGAACCGTACCCAAGCATAACGGTCTACCGGTAAATCAGCAAGTGATATTATTTTTTGTTTTGACACACATTCCCTCACGAGATAGTTAGATAAGATTTAACTACGGTTTTATTGACATTTGTGGCTGATTATTATACTTACCCGAGGTTTATTCTTGCATTAATTATTCCCTCAATAATCACAATAACATCCGGCGATCGATCCAACTCTTGGGTTCTACTTTATCGACCGATGTTCTGAAACAAAACGCTCCTGGCGGTGACACATGATACTAATTATGTAAACAAGCGATTTTTCAACATAACCTCAAATATCGGCTAAAAAAGATGAAGAATAAGAATTTGTTGAAGTAATAAAGGTAATAATTTCTTGGAATAATTGCCGTAATTGAGGGGAAAACTGAAATGAATTTGAACGAAGGTAAATTATGTGGAGGAAAGGACGTTTTCGCGAAAGGATGAATTTGTTGTATCGGGTAAATAATTGCAAGAAATATAAGGAAAGAAAAGTTATTATCAACATAAAAATTGAATCGCAAAGCAAAAACGGGAAGCCCGTCTCCTCTTATGTCCCGGGAGAAACTGACGGAATATGGTTGGTAATAAGGTCGGTAACCGCGCGGAGCTAGCCTCACACGGCTCCCGTGGAGTTAACCATCAAATTGAAAGAAGAAAACCAAGTCTCTGTTGGTGCGGTGAAGCCGCGATAAGTTTGTAGGTAAAGCAAGGTAAAGTAAGTGCGGTCGAAGGGTAGTTTGTGGGAGCTGGTGGGAGAGTTCCTCGGAGCGCAGTCGCGAATTTGTCGTTGCCCCGTGTCCAACCCCTTGAACGCCCTTGAAACAAACCCGCAAACGCTTCGAGTGAGATCATATACTATAAAAATTGTGCGAATGTCGACGAAATTTTGGAAAAAAGCGAAAGAAAATAAATCGTCCACGAAGGATCGATTATTGTTGCATTGAAAGAAAGAGCCGCCGCGGCGGTGTCTTGTGATCCGTGGCGTATCGATTTGGTCCAGCAGCCAGCACTTTGCATCTTCCGCCATCCTTGCGCGCGGTGGCAAAGGTCTCGGTCACCTGCAGAAATAAGTTTTCGAAAAAGTTTGGGCAAAAAGCGGTTGAAAAAATTGCACGACGAAAAGTGAAGAAATGAAATAGACGCGTTCGCGACGAAAGCCTGCATGCATATAAGTTTATCGTTATCGCGTAATTGTTCAATTCATTAAACTCGAACGTTTACGAATAAATATAACATCATTACATTGGAAATTAATAATTGTGTTGGCAATAAAACGAATGTGTATGTTCGTGGTTGTTGGTGGCGCGGTGCGGGGGCGTTTGGATAGTTTGGAAGAAGGTGTGCGTGTCTCCGCCGCGCCGCGAGAGGCAAATAAAAATAGTGGTGGGGATCGCGCGTTGCGCGTTGCGCCTCGCGAGGACGTCGAGTAGTACACGTGATTTCTCGTATACAAACGCTGTATATCTCCTTTTTCTCCTCAGTACTGCGATAGCTCGCGAGCTTTCCGGATTCTCCGTTAATATATCCGAGGCTATAAATCTCAAGAAAATCTACACATTTATTGCATATTTTAACGCGAATAAAACTGCGTGGAACAAATGGCGAACGATTCGCTCGATTGGTGGCCAATTTGAGCCTCTCGTTTGTTTTTCCCTCAGACGCGTCAAAATATTCGTAAAATTTTCAAAGACAAAGCCACGTATTTCTGTGAATGTCCGACGACCGACAGCTCGTGCATCAACGGCGCAATTTTTTCAAATCTCTCATTCAACGACATAGCGGAATCACGTTTTTTCTAGTCGCGCTTTATTTTCGTGAGATTCCTTTACATATTTTATACTTACATTCTTCAAGATGGAATTCAGATTCAACGTAAATCGGCTTTTGCCGAGAAAAATAAACAAGATCAGCCACACTCTCGTCCCCGAAGATTTTCGAGGCGATCGGCGCGAATACAAGTGAGTGAACCTTGCCTGTCAAATATTAGTTTCGCGTACACAGTTGGCCCCTTTTGGTCGATCATCATCATCATCATCATCATCATCCTCATTAATTTTAGATAAGATGTATCAAGAATTTTGCATAAATTTTTAGTTAATTTCGTCCTGGATGCTTGCTGAAAATGACTAATAAATATTTACGCAATCATGGGAAATATCTTTTGAAAACAATTTACACTACTGATGAGTCACGAACAATTGAAAAAAAAAAAAGAAACACTCGTGAATCATAAAAGACCGTAGCAAAACACGCATGAAAACCATGATGAATCGTATTTTTTACAAAAAAAAAAGAAAAAAAAACACAAAGAAAGATCGAAACGCTGATTAACGCGTTTGCCGCAATCGCATTCGTACTTTCACTGGCTGGTGTTCGAAAGTCCGGTTACTTTTTTCTAAACCGCGTTAATCGATGGGAAGCACTTTCGCTACGGTGTATACATTATTTTTTCCTCGATGCGATCGCAATATTAATGAAAATTGATTTTGAGTGAAATACTTGATTCTTCATTCTTCAATTGTACTTTCAAATGCAGGCAGCATCATCTTTTTTACTTCGTATAGTCTTATCGTCTTATGACGCGAATCGTACGAAATATATTCATAAAAGGTGGGCGGACGAGAGAGTCGAGTCGCGGAGTCGCGCGGAGTCGCTCGCCTCGGTGGGTAGAAAAAGGGGAATGAAAGATCAAACGAAAAAAACGTAAGAAAAAGAGGCAACATAAAACGACAGAGAGAAAAAGTTCAAACAATAGAGAAAAAAGAAATGAATAACAAAATAATTTGCTTACATTTGCCGTAGACTTTGGTGTTATCTCCGACTCGGTCGGAAGAAACCGAATCCCGGAAGTGACGCGGCATAGCAAATTTCCTATAATGGAAAAAAAAGCAATAAAAATATGAATTGAAAAAATGTAGGCAGCATTTAAACTCGCTATAGTAGGTTGGATGAGTAGCAGAGATTTCGTCTTCCGGTTCGGTGCAGCAGCAGGTTGTTGCTTGCGTCTTGACACGCGCGAGGTAGCGGGATAAATACCGAAAAGAACGTCTCTCGGTCTCTCGAGATCGCTGGAGCGTGATCGTGCTACTCTTTTTGTATATATGTATATATTTTTTTATTCTCATACTTAACAGAGCCTCCTTCTCCGCGTTCCCCGTCTCACACCGCCTCACACCGCCTCACACCGCCTCACACCGCGTGCACTCGGCACAAAACTTTGTTGCTACGGTCAGGTGTCTTCTCGCGCTCGACAAACCACAATGAAGGAAAAAAAAAATATCTCTATACAAAGACACACTCGAAGAAAATATAAAAATGTCTTAACGACGTACAAGAAAGCAGTTTTACGTTCCCCGATCGTCTCGTTTTCTTTCCCAAGCGTGAAGCATCACAATAAATGAATTAAAGGCCTTTCTTTTCAATGATATTGTTAATTGTCCGGTTCGTTCACCTCTCTAATAGATTATCATTTGGTATCACACGCATTATATCAAAGTATAATGCGACTAAATATATAATCAAGTTTGAATGTATATAGTATGAAAAAGAGGGAACTCGCGCGATTGAAAATATATTGTCGAAAATGGTTGAATCGATCGAGCCTCAATAAGCAGCGCCGCATCGCATTTTCGCAGTCCCTATAAGATCGTATCAATTCAGTACCAATTCTCCTGCTCCTAATGTCATCGCGTATTATTCATTTTACCCTGTATTTTTTTTTCTCTCCCCCCCCCCCCCTCACTTTCGACATCGATGAATAAAGATTTTAATCAATTTTTGGGTCAACGACGTTTTAATCTTTTCCCGCTCGCATTCTTTTGGGCTTTTATTTATTCGCGCGTACTCTTGTGCATTATTCTTTTTGTTTGTCCCTGCTTTTTGCAGCGAATGCCAAAGATTGCTGTCCCGAGTATTGGACGAAATGGGCGAGGCCTCGGCGATCGCTCAAGGACTCAGCAAACCGATAACGAGCGCTCACAAACTACGGGATACCGATCACCTCGTTTATCTCTTGGTCGACAGCCAAGGAAACAAGTAATTATTCATCTTTTCATTAGATTCTTTCTCATTCATTTTTCCTCAATTTCCAATTCGTCGCGATCGGCCAATTCCGTATAATTTTTTTTTTTTTTTTTTTTTTATTGCTTTCGAAATTTGACCTCCGAAATCAGGGAAAATTAACGATAAAAAAATCTTTGAGCTCACGCATACCTATTTGAATAACAAAAATGTTTTAACGATCGAGCTCCTTTCGTGAGAAATCGACTTGACGCGCGCGTTTCACTTTGGCCGCATTATACTTGATCGTACAATCCTCCAATTTGTAAAACCCATTGAGATTGTTATTAAAATTCATGAGACCGTGCGATCATTACGAGAGGAGCGAGTTGAAAAGATTTTACTCGCTTAAAAGATGAAAAATTCGATTATTCATTGCAATGTAAAGAAAAATATAAATAACTTGATCGAGTTGGGAAAAAAGCGTTTTAGACAATTTCGCCACAGATCCGGGACAAAATTTTAACAGGAAAAATAATGTGCCAACGCGGCGCATCAACATTCGATCGGTATAACATAAAAAGTAATGTAGTTGTTTCTTCGGTGAGGATTATTTTTAGGGCTATAGAGCGAGAAAAACGTGTTACGACGAGCAGGCTCGTTGGATCGATGACGAACAACGTCCAAAGCTCGTAAGGGTCTTGTCTAGACCATAAGTCTACTAAGCCGCTCGAGTAGAGAAAAGAAATTCGAAAGAAATGCAATAAAGACTTGGACGTGACAAAAAAAAAAAACGTTTCCGTTGCGATTTCATTTCTCAAAGCGATTATTAGATCTCGGCCAAAGTTTGCGTCCTTCGTTTGTTTGGCCCGAGGGCCGTATTATGTATTACCTATTCGTTTGTTCGTTTGTTCGTTCGTTATCAGCGGGGCGACCACCGCAAGTGGCCACGTATTTCTCTGTTTCGCGGTACCTCGCGACCCACTTTCTCACCCTCGATTGCCCGCACCATTGTTTGAATTATGTAGCGGCGGTGTCGAGTTCAATGGGCGGGGGTTGCAACCTATAAAGTTATAAAATAATATGAATATTTAAGATTGACCGTGGTGGTGGTGGTGCTCCGTGGAGGATAAAAGTTTATCAGCGATTGTCTGCGATTTGTAATTCTGGGTTAAATAGTGTGCTATTAATAATAACAGTTGTCAAAATGTTATTAAATGTACTTATGTTGTCAACAGCGGTTTAGGTAGCGTAGTGGGTCTTTTAAAGACGGGCTCGAAGAATCTTTTCATGTTCGACGAGAACGGACTTGATTATCAGTTGCAACCGAGATGTATACTCGACTTTTACGTTCACGAGTCCAGACAACGTATGGGACTTGGAAATGTCCTCTATCAACATATGCTCGCCGTAAGTCGACTCTCGCTATTATTTTTTATATTATTATTTTCGCATAGATATAAATATCGTGTATGTCGAACTTGGATGGAAGTTTAAGAGGGAGCTAACGCTTCTCGTTGGTTTTAACGGTGAATTCCGCGCGTTCGGTCTGAATGAGTGAGATTAATGACTCGCGATAATATACCGCGCGCACAAGTTCGCAATTTAAAATTGAACGCGCGGCGCAGGAATACAGAAGTCGGGGGTAGACACAAAAATCTTGACTCATCCTCTTCTTATCTGAAAAAACAAAAATAACTTGAAGAGCGTTGCATGAGTTGAAATGAAAACTTAAAAATTGCAAAAAGCGTGTTTTTCTTTGTAAACGATTAAGGAGGCGATTTTCTTTCGCAACAAAATCTTCGAGAATCTCGTAGATCCGGAAATATTCTTTGGGGGGGAAAATTGTAGAATTTTGTTATCGGTTCGGTGGTCGTAAGTATTGGAGTAATGTAGACTCGCACGGAGGGGTGATTAAGATCGCGAGGGCTTGAAAAAAAAAAGTGAAACACGGCCGACTGAATTGGTCGAGTAGTTTGCACGCGCGAGCATTTTCTAAGAAAAAGAGTATTTGAAAGTACGGAAGGAAGACAAGTTTTTTGCGTCAGCGAGAAAATCAGTGTGAATTAATTTTGCTTAACTTTGAAGGAGGAAAAAATCCGGCCGGTGAAATTGGCGATAGATCGACCGTCTGAAAAATTTTTGCAGTTTCTTCGGAAACATTACGGTCTCGACAGAGTCGTACCGCAGAACAACAAGTTCGTCGTATTTCAAGGCTTCTTCGACGATGGTAAGTAATAATTGGGGAAAAAAGAAACGAAATACTACTGTTGAAAGTGAAAAATGAAAAAAAAAACTAAACAAAATGAAAAATTTGATCGAATTAACGTGTAATTTCGTTCGATCGAATGATTATTTAAGAAAAAAAAAAGTAGTTCGAAGGTACAAGACTCGATCGATCGAGTGTAAAAGAACTAAAAAAGAAATAACGAATGAGGAATTAATGAGACCGACGGCCCTACAAGTCGATCGAAGGTCGTAACTTACGAATCGAGTTTTACGAATCTCGGTCAATGCCATCTCCTCCTCCTCCTTCTCCCCGCGACAATCGCATTCGCTTCGTTTTATTCTTTCTCTCTTTCTCCCGCATTTTTCAGCTTCTGTGAATAAATAAAATTCATAAGAAATAAATGAATGGCCGCATTTATTTAGAGTTATTTTCGTTATTTTTCAGAGCGCCAAGATGCGAGCTCCAGCCGCCGATATGGACCCGGAGGAATGCTCGACGATGATTCTCAGGGTAATAACAGCAACAACAACCATAATTCGGGGATGAATAATTGCAAGAGCGCCTCTAGCAACAACGGTGGTGGAGGTTCGTTTTCGGGCGTATCGCGTAGCGCTTATGGAAGATACGCCGCAGCTAGGCCACCGTGCTCTATGGCTAATGTCAGTTGTATTCACATTGCATCTATTTCATTGATAATAATATATTGATAAGTAGTCGCATTTATCGAACGAATTTATTGCAGATTATTCATAATTCTGCGGTACTTGGTCAAACGGCCGAGCGTACAGGGTGAGTAAAAAATACGTCCGGTTGTGCCTGCGACAAATACGCGCAATAAGAGGCTATCGATCTCTAGTTTCTATCACATTACATTTTCGACCACTCGCTACTTTTTTTTCGGTTACTCGGATTATTTGTTTTTTTATTTGCAATTTTTTTACGTACTTTTTGCTAGCCACAATGTTGCTCTTTGTTCCTTGCCACACGATTTTATTATTATTATTATTATAGCTATTAGGCCTATTTATTTTTTATCACAGAATTTATGTTTGTAACGTTATATATATATTTATTAAATAATTTTTATGATTTTTGACGGTTTTTTATGTTTTTTTACCATCCGGTCAACATTCCCAATTCCTCTACTCCTCGTCCCAGTGTCGAAGTAAGTTTTTTTTTATTGGCTCCGAATTTCAATTTATATCTCGTTTGCGGTGATTTGTCGGTTGTACGATCGTTGAAAATAAAAGTTGCACGTTGTTGTTCTTTGGAGGTCGGGCGAGCAAGGTGAAACTTTACTTTTTCTCGAAATATCATGCCTGTCCGAGAGCAACTTCTGCATTCGTCCGACCGGTAGAGACCTCTTGAAATACAAATAACAATTATATTCTTTTTCAAATTTTAATATCTTTGTCCAATTTTAATATCTGATTAAAAGCCTGGTATTTGGCCGCCAAAGTCCCAAAGAATAAGGTTTAGCAAAAAGCTTGAATTTACAGAAGAGAGATGTCGAGAGCGGCGGCGGCGGCGGCGAGTAAGCTGGAGCGTCCGCGTTCTCTGAGTCTGTATTCGGGAGACGATCAGAAACGGCCAATAAGCGGCGTTACCGGCTTGGAAACACCTCCGTTGCCGGAGCAGAGTAGATCCGCCGCGGTAACTTCGGCGGAGGAAGCTCGCATCGCGAATAATGCATCCGCTCGAGTGGCTAGTTTGACAGAAAATGTTGGAAAACGAGCAACTTCGGCGGCTTTTGGTCCTGTAGTCGATCACGGAACGACGCAAGCTTTTTCGTCAATGAGTCTGGCGGTCGAGCCCGAGTCAGACAAGTCCGCTCGGATTGTTGAAAGCACCGTACCACCACCACCCCCCTCTGCCTCTCAGGAAATAATCAAACGCGCCCAAACCCCTTTTTCTGCAACCCATCGAGAAATAAATCCATCTCCCGAAAGAAACTCATCAACTTCGAGCGATGTCAAATCTTTGGCTGCTCCGTCCGGCAACAAAAGTTCAACTCCAGGCGGTATGAAAACTCCAACTCCGGGGAGCTCAGCGGGCGGCGTTAAAGCTTCGCCGTCTGCTTGCGCCCAGGAAGTAGGAGGCAATCAATCGGCGCATCTGGATCTGAAATTCTATCATTCTCCTCTGTGGTAAAAGTGTTATTGAAAACAAATGCACGAAACCGGTAATGGGATCTACACGTTTTTCCTCAAATTTCAATCCCATTTTTTCAACAAACCCCACCGTATATGTACGCAGCTGAATCAATAAATTAATCCAATAGCATATACTCGATTCATTATCATATCGACGCGTTAACAAATATATTTATGGAGATTTATCTTTTTTTTTTTTTTATATATCGCTAGTCTCCTGACTAATTGGGGACTGGAATCGCGCGATCTATCGGTGCTTGGGCCAAAACCCGAACTTGCTTTATTTGAAAAAACAATTTTTGTATTTTTTTTTATAAACCGCTACGGAACATGAGCGCAACGCTCCATGGAAATAACGGTATTGCACGGAACTGAGAGAAAAAAATCGCGCTGTCCGAAGTTAGTCGCGTCGTCGTCGGGTTTCGGTAGTTGTTGCGCGCCGCGCGGCGGCAGTTGGTAGAATTGACTTTACGAAAGAAAAAGGCGGGATCGCGGGATTGGCGGTGTGCGCCACCAGCCGGCTCGCAGTTTGGCCGTTCGACCGTTTGAAAAATCGCGTCGCGTGTTATTTCCAGTGTTTTTTTTTTTTTTTCTCTTAACCACGGAAATTGTTGAAAAGAATTTTTGCATTGGGAATGATCTTTTTCATCAACTTGTAGTATAAATATTTCTTCAATTTCAACAACAACAACAACAACAAACAATCGTTCGAAAAATGTCGTTCAGTTTCCAAGATATTGGGGATTCGTTGAACGAGGCAGTTACGAAAAATGTTAAGAATGGAGTTTCCTTCGCTGGAAAATCACTCAAATTGGATACGGAGAAAGATGGTAAAGACTAATAATAAGTTGTTATAAAGATATGACTTTAACGATTACAGGCGCGTTTATCGATATACATTTTTGAGGTTATGCATTGCTCTATGCATAAAGTTGTTGAGATCATACATTCTGCTCCAAGGCGGTGCTAAATACGATAGCTCAATGCGATGGTACTCGAAGAAACCGAACGACCCGAGGCCAACGCGGTCGCCAATGTTTAATGGATTTATTGAAATATTTGTTTTATAAATACTTTGACAGCAAAAGCAATTGTGGAAGCTATCGAGCGATGCAAGAATATGTCGTTTCTTGATCTGGAGGGGAATACACTGGGGATCGAAGCTGCGGGAGCGATAGCCAAAGCTCTTGAAATTCATGGCGGCGATCTTGAGCGTGCTCTCTGGAAAGATATGTTTACCGGTCGCATGAAAACTGAAATTCCACGGGCTCTCGAGTATCTTGGAAATGGATTGTGCGGCGCTGGCACGAGGCTCGTCGAACTGGACCTCAGCGACAACGCGTTTGGCCCCATAGGAGTTCAGAGTCTGGCTGCTTTTCTCAGCTCGCCCACTTGCTACACTCTCAGAGAATTGAGACTCAATAATAATGGACTTGGAATATCGGGAGGAAAAATGCTTGCGAAAGCCTTGCTCGATTGTCACGCTAAAAGTTCAAAGGGTAAAGGGTGTTGTTTTTTTTTTCTCTTCTGAAATTTTTAAGAATTGTCGAAGCCTCGATGCTCGATGCGTTTGGAAAGGTAGTTACTTTAGTGTGTATAAATTTCAGAAGCAAAACCCTTGGCGCTGAAAGTATTCATAGCGGGTAGAAATCGGCTGGAGAACGAAGGTGCAACGGCGCTCGCGGCGGTATTCACGAAGCTAGGAAGTTTGGAGGAGGTTGTAATGCCGCAAAACGGAATTTATCACGCTGGTATAGCTGCTCTGGCGAACGGACTATCGGCCAATCCGGGATTGAGAATATTGAATCTAAACGACAATACCGTCGGTTTGAAGGGAGCTCGTGCATTGGCGGTAGCGTTGTCAAATTTCCAATGTCTCGAGAGTCTCAATCTCGGCGACTGTTTAATAAAAACAAAAGGAGCTCTGGTTTTAGCGGATGCCCTTGGAATCGACGGATCTCATACGGCGCTAACGGAATTGATACTTTCGCACAACGAGATTCGTACTCCTGCGGTCGATTCGTTGGCACGCGCGGTCTCTGAAAAGACTCAACTTATGAGTTTGCAACTCGATGGAAATGCTTTTGGTAATGAGGGAGTCGAGATGCTCCGAGAATTGCTCATGGGCTCCGACAGAATCGAAGCCCTTGGAACTCTGGAGGAAGATGAGAGCGCCGACGAGGATGACAAAAGTGATGACGATGATGCCGAGGAGGAGGAGGAGGAAGAGGACGACGACGACGAAGACGACGACGCCGACGACGACGACGATGAGGAAGATGAGGATGGAGCGAATACCGAAACTCAGTCCGAGAATGAAGAAATCGGTAATAATGCCAACGACGACGAAGAACCGGTTATCGTCGAACGCGTACAGAAGAAAATCGTCAATGTTGCCGAATTTCTCAAAGCACCAACTGGTGAAAATTTACTTCTTATTCAGGATGACAAAGTTCAGGCTTTCCGCCAACATGCCAAGGTAAATAAAACTTTGACGTTTCTTCAATTATTAAACGTATCTTTCGATTTTTTGCTCATTATTATTAATATAATTGATTCATTGTAGAGCATTTCCGAGAACGATAGTTGCCAACAAAACGTCAAGTATACCGAGGAATTGTCACGCATTGTCATGAAAGTTTCGGCTCTTTGCGGAAGTGGTTACGGTGACGTTAGAGTCGAAGCTGAAAAATTGACCGACATCTTGTACGCCGATTTGTTTGCCTACGCCACAAGTACCAATCAAACCTCCACCATTGACAACACATTGCTCATCAATCTCGGTCTCTTAAAGGTCAGTCGTGGCAAAAGAATTTCATTTCATTATAATTTCATTGCTCATTTCAACGATGAATACTATTTCATTGTTCAATTAATTCAACCGGATTACAAGTAGATCCATCGGTAAAATTTTTACATCATTCAATTTAATTCACTATCAAAAAAAAAACCATTTGTCAGCCGCACATACATAAATTACATACGTACCCCAAAAACAATATTTCCATTGAATTACATTTAAAAAAATCTTAAACAGATCAGCGGCACGATAATTTTCGTGATTTATTTAAAGTCTTTAAAATCGCTGCAAACATCCAGGAACCCATTAAAATAAAACTATATTCTGACGTTCTACACAGACACACACACACACACACTCTTTGCGATAATTTTTCATCACGCGTTAATCGAGAAAAAAATCTTTAACTTTTTTTTTGCTTAAAAAGAGATGAGAAAATTGAGTAGTGACGAATAAAAGAGAATTTTGTATGGAATTTCAGAGTGAGGACAAGAGCGCGAATAAAATAGACTGGAACTTGGATGGCTGCTTCAAGGCGTTGGAGCGAGTTGCCCAACGAGATTATTTCCCCACGAAAACCAAGGATACTTTGAGAGTCTTTATCGAGAGGCCAATGAAGGGGGGAAAAACTACTAAATTCGTAGATCCACATCTGGAGGCGAAAAATTCGCTCAAAGCGGTTCTCGATAGATTACAAAACACGTAACGCGCCAATACTATTTTTGTACTTAAGATTTTGTCTCTAAACATCGGCCGATTCCATTCCAAATATATGTATATATATATATTTATTTAAGATCGTCGCTTCAAATTCAAATATTTGGACAAACGAGAAAAAGTTGCGTTCAAAATTAACCCAAAACGGATTAATCCCATTGAAATTTCAGTGCCACGATTTTCCATTTCATGTGTGTATGTGTATGCGTGTGTTTCGATATCGAAGGATAACCTTTTTTTTTTTGCTATGCATTATATAAAATACATACTTTAACCAACGGAAAACGCGAATGCACGCATCTTTTCCCTCAACTGCCCTTTTGTTTTTATCTTTTTTTTTTTACAATTAATTTAATTTATTTGGTTTCAGCAGCTATCGTAGCACACTGCCATCCTCAAATCCCTATTTACCTTGCTAATTTTTCATAATGGTTCTTCTTTTTTTTGTTGTTTAATTTTTCCATCTCATTGCGCTGATTTGAGTTTCGATTCCGCTACAGATGTCAAATTCCAGCCGGGGTGAAATAATTCTGCAGCAAGCGGCTGACAATGCTGTGACGCTTGATCCTCCGTGTATTTGCGTACCTAAAAATAATCAAAATGTCATGTAAATAGGATGGAAGGAACTAAGAAATTGCCGATGGATTGGAAGAAGAAGGGCTGCGTGCGTTATGAAAATACGAAAATCTTTTCTGTATCCATTTTAAACGAAAATTGAGCGCTTTTCAATAAACTTTGTCGGCACATTGCACCAACGTTAGATGCGATAAATTTGCTCCTTGGCTCACCAAAAATTTGACGATATTGATTTTTTCGTTGTTGCTCAAATCAAGTCCTACTCGCGATGGATACAACGGAATACCCTCCGCAGTTGCTTTTTCAAAGGACAATTTGAGCCGTTTTATGCAATCTTCTTCGAGAGAACCTGTAAAAAGCGGAAACATAAAAAATGAGAAATTCGAGGGGACAATATTTCGGAATAATGAGGATAGTTCTCACTGGAAATGGCAGCAACGTTGGAATTTTCCGTATCGTGAGGCTGTGCAAGAAATTGCGTGAGAGCGATATGAGACTCGTCACAGTCAACGAAAAGTTCGGGATAGCGTCGTTTTAGCAATTTAATGATGAGTGGATTTCCATGATTGGAGAGAATTGCAGAATTTGGACCGGCCATTATTTCGTCGTCGGTGCGTCTGACGATCAAAACCGGGCCGTCGTATTTATTCAACAACTCGCCAATGTTGAGATTCAAATGTTCCCTTACGGCAATCCGAACGATACATTCGATCCATTTGGGCATTCGGGCGATCGCAAGCGGCAGAACATCATCAAAAGTAGCATCGAGAACCTGTCGCACAGTCGCACAGTCGCACTTTCAATATTCAAAGCTCAAGCAACCTTCAAACAACAAGTTGTTGATTATTCATTTTTCAACACATTACCAGACTATCAATTTCTGGATAATTAGCAGCTGCCCAAGTGGCTGTATATCCGCCGATACTCCATCCGTAAAGTATTATTTTGTCAACGGGAAAATTGAGTTTCTCGATTGCGAAATTCATAACGCAATCAATAGCAGCTTGTTCTTGCATTGGGAGTGGTTGGCCCTGGATAAGAAAGAAGCATTAATTAATTAGGTAATCGCTGGCCAAGTGCCTTGCATTGGAGATGAAACAAGAATCGCAGGGGAAAGGAAAGTTCATAGAGTTTGATTTTATTGATAAGAATATACTGACGGTGCTCCCTCCGAAACCAGGATGGTTCCAGCCGAGTACCGAATAGCCCTTTTTAAGGGGTGTCGAAACAATTCCAATTTCATAAAAGCCACAATTTCCTTCGCAAGTAATGACTAGAATATCGCCGTTTCTCGATTTGTTGCGACCGTCGATGAACATGGCATCGATTTCATTTTGGTCGGATGACAATAATTTGAAACGTTCGCCATTCATTTCGAGCAGCGTTATCCTGCTTTCGAGTAGCGTAGTTCCTGAAACAAACAAAATCGACCACGTCCAATGATTTATTTCTCTCGTTATTTCGATTAGAACGGTACAATAGCGGCGATGAAAAAAAAAGAAGGAAAAAAGAAAAAAATGTACTCATTGCCCAGTTGAGAAACGACATGCTCCCGGGATACATGAGCTTGAGAGCTACCGTGTGCGCTACGGCGTATGCTATTAATTTGCAGAAGAGCAGCGTTATCCCATCTCTCTTGTAAACCCAATCCAGACTTGCCAACTTCCTGTCCAAACACACACACACACACACATATTTCTCAGACTACGCTCATTTGGCTAAAAATCATTTAATTCTCGGCGGATGGTAATTAGTTTGGAGAAAATTAACATGATTAAAAAATGATAATAGCTTACCGCGGTGGCGACGCCGAGTGTTTCCAATCGACGGGCCATGCTTTGAAATCGAAATCATAGCGCAAAAGTTGTCGCCTTTTTTGGATTTCTCCTTTTGTACTCGAATCAGCGAGGTTCTCGATAAATCTGACGTAATTGGGATTATTGGCTCGCGCGTATCCACGCAGAACGAGGGAAGTGATGAGAATCGCGCCGGCACCGGCGATCACTTTGACGAGCGACTGAGCATTATCGGCGAGCGAATAATTTCGCCTGTGGACGAGGATGAACGGGAAAACGTAAAAACTGATTGACCATAACGCCGCAAGCTGTACAAAACAAAAATTTTATATATTTCGAAAAAACGTTCCCACACGGACAAACGGGGTATTGATATATATTCTATGAAAGTTTAGTTGAAATTTGCAAAAGCGGTTTCTTAATTTTTATTGTTTTTAGCTATTTTCGAGAGGAGGTAGTCGGTGTTCTAGGCTCAAAATCATATTCTCTCGGAGAAAATTTCATGACCGTGCGGTCTACTATGGAAATGGGTTAAAAAATCACTTTGTTCTTTCCAAACAAATAACGCTAGTCTATTCCGGATACGCGCTGCGATAGAAAATTTGATGAGTCATTGGTAATGTGGAGGATAGAGCGGTATAGGTTATTAGCCGAGACCCTCCACGACCGTAAGACATTCTATCAAACGGAATTGAATACGCTCAAAGGTTGGTACTAAATATCGCTGTGTCAATTTCAAAAGCGCATTGCAGTCGCATCGACGAAACATATATCGCTGCGATATTTGGAAGTTGCACCGAAATACTCTCAACCCCGTTCCAAATATATTTCGTTGCGGCGCGGTTGCAGATCGCTGTTTTCTCAATTATTCGAAAAAATAAAATAAATAAAGATTGTTTAAAATTGACGCACGGTCAAACTCGTAGCCGGTCGTGCACTCTGCGTTAATCATTGATCCATTCTTTTGCTGTATTACATTTCGCGAGTAAAAAACATGAGTAAGTAAATTAAAAACAAAAACAAAAACTTACCGATGTGATCAAGTTGTCGCTCCATCTTTCCAAATTTCCCGGTTTATACGAGAGCTGAAACGGAACGAATCGTCTAAGAAAATACAATGCTTAACCTCAAAAACAATATCTCTCATAAGCCGAGAATGTCATTCGGTTTTGTTGTTTCTCCATGTTTTCCATACCCATATATTCTCATGAATCTTGTATAACGCTGGGCCAAACGCGCACCTCCAAATCATTTTTGAAAAAGTTTGAAAAGACACACGGTGTAGGATGATTTATTATTTTCTTTCGTCGCGATTCTATCTCCAGTTTTGGACTTTGGAGAGATATGACGCCGCGGCCGCGTCCTTCACAGCTGTTGTTAATCCGAGGGCGCTGCTTGCTGTCCTGCTGTACGGGCTCTGTTCGAACGCGATTCTTCTATATTTGTTGTGTTTCTCTATTTCCCTAGTCTGCCTTAACCCGCGCGCTTCGATGATTGTAATTATTTGTTTTTTTTTTTCAACGAGTGTGTGAAACGCGTTGAGCGTATCGCACGGAACAATATCGCGCGGCTAGGCTTTTGATTCTGCCATTGTCAACTCGAAACATTAATGTTGACGTGTTTTTTTCATTTGGAATTTAATTGAATGACATAATTGAGGGGAAAATGCCGAAACTTGCGTCGATGGGTGTAAGCAGGGCGACGAGAATGTCGCGAATGCAGTTTGGTTATTGGTTTTGGTGGGAGAATGAAAAGGAGGATGCGGGAGGTGGGAGCGGGAAAACCGTTATCGCGCGTAAAATATGACATTGATGCGATAAAATAATTGATTACACTTGAATACTGTTTTATTGAGACCCGCGTCAGTCTCGTGACGTTTATTTACTACAGCAGATCATTATTTTCAACGATATTATCTTTGGGAGACCCAAAGGAGTTGTTATTTTTTTCCAACCAACTCTGCGATATTAATTTATTGATATGTTGGTTTGAGGAAATAAGAAAGAATGCAAGGACGAGGCAGCTCTACGGCGGGTTAATTAGAGCAATGCCGCTCGGAATAACGTTTAGCGGGAAGTTGACGCGTCTGAATGAAGCGTTTGAACCAATTATAGGAGAGTTTGGGTGTTCTGGGTCTGTCGGGATGTTGAAAATCGACGCTGACGAGACCAAAACGAGGTTGATATCCGGAGATCCATTCGAAGCTATCGAGAAAGCTCCAAACAAAGTATCCTTTGACATTGCAATCGTCGCGATTAACGGCTATAAGCATTTCTTTGATATAATCATGGAGATACTGAATTCTCTGGGTATCGTTGAGAGTACTGCCGTCTTCGGAGACTCCGTTCTCGAGGACGTACAAAGGTGGATTGTTGTAACGTGATTTAAATTTTCTGAGCATGTCACCAAATCCTTGGGGTACGATTCTGAGCCAGGAGGAAGCGGTTTGGGGCCAAGTGTCGTTGAAACTTTGTATAACCCCGTGATCTTTGTACCAAAGAGTGGTAGTATTTGAGGGGTGTGGGCGGGGGGCTGGTTCGGTAAGGCGGGAAGTATAATGATTGAGGCCCATATAATCGGCGCTACCTCTTATGTAATCGATCTCCTCTTCGCTGAATACCGGTAGTCTCGATCTCGGATATCCCTCCAATTTACTGTTCTCACCGATTTGCTTCTTCATCACTTCCGGATAATCTCCATTTTCGGAAAATATCGGATCGGCGGCCCAACCGCATTGAAAGGAGAAATCCACCTCCGGGGTGATCGTATCGTTCGCATATTTCGCATATTGATTCTGGCAATCCAAGGTAATACCGATTTGTCCATTTAGTGAACTGCGATATTCGTCGTCGTACATGTGGTAAACTTTAGCGTGTGCCTTGAGCATGTTGTGCATACACAAATACGCTCCGATACCGGGAAGCGTCGTACCTGCGCCCCGTGTTAAAATCAAATCAATTAGACAATAACGGGCGAATAATAAGGAGATAAAAGGTTGACGTACCTGGAGCGGTTTGGGGCTGGTCGTAAGAAAACAAACAAATGTTGGCGGGCTCGTTGAGAGTAACAAAGTTTTTAACGCGATGACCCAAATGATCAAAAACAACTCGGGCATAATCGGCGTACCAGGTAACCATCATTTCGTTGGTCCATCCGCCCAAGTCTTGTAGTATCGCCGGATGATCCCAATGATAGATCGTGACCAAGGGTTCGATACCCGCGTCATCGAGAGCGTCGAACAAATTATTGTAGTATTGAATTCCATCGCGACTTATATTATTGGCAAAGCCGGATGGTAAAATTCGCGACCAACTGAGAGAAAGGCGGTAATAATCAACCCCGAGATCCTTCAAAATCATTGCGTCTTCTTTGTACTTGTGGTAAGAATCGCTCGCCACATTTCCATTACTTCCGTCCACGATCGGCGATCGTTTGTTCTGCGTAAATCGATCCCACACATTTACACCCTTGTCACTCGCGTTCCAACCACCCTCGATCTGATACGAGGATGACGATACACCCAGTTTGAATCCATCGGGCAATTTCATATAACGATCAATATCCTCCTCCGATCTGAAATATTATATGCGCTTCCCTTTTAAAATATCTATCGCAAAGATGTTGTTACATTTTATCAGAAGCGATACACGTAACGGAGCAAAACTTACCGAACGCCCGAAGATAGGACAAACGATAGAGAAACAAAGATAATTGTCTTCATCGTTAAAAGATTTAAATAAATCTATAGGAAGGTGTCGTCGTCGTCGTCGTCGTCGTGGTCGTCGTCGTCGTCGTCGCCGCGCACCCGCGTTGATGATCGGTGCGATCGGCAGCTTGTGCAAATTCTAAATGAACATTAAATTTGAATTCTTTTGTGGATTACTTCTCGAGTCACGAACCGATAGCGCGCAATCGATAACAACAATTCGTCGCGCGCGCCTTATTTATGGCGATATCATCGTCTATAAACAATTAATCTGAAAAAACATACGGACTTTATTGGCTCAATGATAAAATCACAATTATTTTTTGCCGCTTATTATCTTATTATCTTATTATCAATTTATTGCTTTCATCGTCCCGGCTATATATCTCAACTGATCCTATATTGTTTGTCGCTACATTATAGATATACGCGCCGTTAACGCCTCATCCCCGATACCATTTTATAAAGTTTTCATGAAAATATACATAATACATTTGACCGATGCAAATTTTTTATTTAAAAAAAAGTGACCTATATCTATGCGCATTTTTATGTTGAAAGTATGCGCGCGCGCGACCTCCTACTTAGCGCGCGGCGTCTCGCACGAATTTATCAACTGCTTTTCCAATTTTTTTACAAAAACAAACACTCGCCAAAGAGACGCATTTTTTCATAAAATAAGTCGAAAAATTGATAGAGCGAACGTGCAAAGTCCGTTGTGAATATAGATGGAGGATCGACTCGATCCTGAGGAGGCGGAGGAGGTGGAGGGCGGAAATTAATGATTGGGGCAAGTTGACGGGTCTGAATCAAGCGTTTGAACCAAGTATAGGAGAGTTTGGGTGTTCTGGGTCTGTCGGGTTGTTGAAAATCGACACTGACGAGACCGAAACGAGGTTGATATCCGGAGATCCATTCGAAGCTATCGAGAAAGCTCCAAACAAAGTATCCTTTGACATTGCAATTGTCTCGATTAACGGCTATAAGCATTTCTTTCGTATAATCATGAAGATATCGAATCCTCTGGGTATCGTTGAGACTGCTGCTGCCATTTTCCGAGACTCCGTTCTCAAGCACGTAAATTGGTGGATTGTTGTAACGATTTTTCAACATTCTGAGCAAATCGCCGAATCCTTGGGGTACGACTCTGAGCCAGTGGGAAACGCTTCGGGGCCAAGTATCGTTGAAACTCTCGAGAATCCCGTGGTCTTTGTACCAAAGTGTCGTATTTGACTTTGGGGCTGGTTCGGTCAGACGAGAAGTATAATGATTGAGACCCATGTAATCGGCGCTACCTCTTATGTAATCGATCTCCTCTTTACCGAATACCGGTAGTCTCGATCTCGGATATCCCTCCAATTTACTGTTTTCACCGATTCGTTCTTTCATCACTTCCGGATAATCTCCATTTTCGGAAAATATCGGATCGGCCGCCCAACCGCATTGAAAGGAAAAATTCACCTCCGGAGTTACGGTGTCGTTGACATTTTTTGGATAATAATGCGAGCAACCAAAGGCGATACCGATTATTCCATTTTGGCGGCTACGATATTCCTCGTCGTACATGTGGTAAACTTTGGCATGCGCCTTCAGCATGTTGTGCAAACACAAATACCTCGCAATTCCAGGAATTATCGGACCTGTCAAAATTCGTAGATGCTATTATCTATACCTATGTATTCACAAATTCATGCGCGTATAATATTATTGCTCTTACCCGGAGCAACTTTGGGTTCGTCGTGAGAAAAAACGCAACTGTTCATAGGTTCGTTGATGGTTGTAAAGATTTTAATACGGTCACCCAATTCATTGAAAACAACCCGCGCATAATCGGCGAACCACGTGACCATCAATTCGTTCGTCCAACCGCCCATGTCGGCGAGTATCGCCGGATGATCCCAATGATAAATGGTTACAATGGGCTGTATTCCCACCGCATCAAGATCGTCCAACAAGTCCTTGTAGTATTTGATCCCATCCCGACTGATTTTATTGGCAAATCCGGTTGGTAGAATCCGAGACCAACTGAGGGAAAAGCGGTAACAGTCGACTCCGAGGTCTCTCAAAATTGTCACGTCCTCTTTATATTTGCGGTACGAGTCGCAGGCGACGTCTCCGTTGCTTCCGTCTCGAACGGCCGATGCTTTTTCCTGATGGGTAAAACGGTCCCATACATTCAGCCCCTTGTCACTCGCGTTCCAACTACCCTCGATTTGATACGAGGACGTTGACACTCCCAGCTTGAATCCCGATGGAAATTTCATATATCGAGCGGCGGTGTCTTTGTCCGTTCTGAAAATACGCGGTCTATGAACATTAATAAATAGCAGGGCGATACTATAATATGATAATAAAGTAGAGTTTTAAAAACACTCACCGAACGCTCGAATATAAAAAATGAGTGAAAAACAGTAATGCTGGGATTTTCTTCATAATACGATAGAATCGCGATTTAGTAAATATTCGTAGATGACGAGACGAAAATAGAGATTTATTTGCGCGCATTAGAGGCGGATTTTCAATTGAAAATGGCATCGCGTCTGTACTAGGAACTATACTAGCTATATAGTGTGGAGTAATCTGTTGCGTATAAATAACATTCATATTTATTTATTCGTCGAGCATAAACATGCAGGTACATACATGCAACAAGTGCATCAGGTTCGTATCGCACGAACAGCGACAGCGGTATCTTACGAATATAATTATTAAACTGCATTACCATTCATCGCGGTCTTGTTTTTTTCCACCTCCACATTTTTTTGCCGCAAGTTTTGCAAACAAGTTTTTTTTTTGTTTTTACACGACGACAATATAAAAATGCCTGAAATGATAGCGATACAAAACTTGGATCAATGGTGCTGAATACTGAGGGGAAAAACAAAAATAATGACACAAATTTCGTATACGGTTCGGATGAATTATTACTGCGTTATAAAACTTGGATGATTTTTTTTCCAATTTCATACACAAAAGTTGTGGCAATTGTTCGAGTGTTTATGCGTTTGCTGCTGGATATTTATCTCGGTGGTTCGTGCGAAGGCTAAAAAGCGTGCGTTCGCTGTTAAGATTTTGAATACCTATATTCTTTGCGAATACTTGAGATTAGCATATCGCACTCGTCGTATCATTGAGAATATTCGCGGTGTAAATCAAAGCTCACCATTTTTTATCCGATACTGATTTGGGTTTCAATTAACGGTGGCCGAATGTGCACATATTTTTTCTCTTTGCTAATTATTTTTACATCTGGAGTTAAATTGCGTAAATCGCGAGAAGGGATTAGAGAAAAAGGAAAAAAAAATGGCGCAGTCTCGCGTGGCGCTAATCCCGGCATCGAGTCTGTTTAGGAACGTTGCGCGTGTGAATAGAGGGCAGGGTTATTATAAGCGGAGGTTGAAAAAGCTGAAACGATTTGCGGGCGTCGAATGTTTGCCCCGCGAGTAATTTTGGAACCACCCGCGCGAGCAATTCTGGCCAAAAATGGACACAAACTACGGCGCGATTCAATGATGAAATAAAAGCTCGTGCGGGGTCCCCCTCAAATCCTAACATTATGAGTTATTCTTAAAAGTTTCGGCTTAATTTTTGCCACAGTCTTCTATGTTCCAACAACTGTATTATTTTACTCTTCCGATTGCGAAGTGAAACATTCGAAAAGCAGGATGATGGACGAAAAAGATGGAATTCTTATAAAGATGCGAATAATGAATTTCACAGAATGTGAGAAAAAATTTCGACGACGCGTCTAGGTCGCCATTTATGAAGAATCACACGGTTTTCGTTCACGAAAACCCTCAATTTAGATTGCCAAGTTGGCGGGGAGCCGGGGAGCGAGCTTCTACCGCGCGTCTTTCAACACACTTGCCTCGACTCGCGCCTTATTCACTCTACTTATTTAACACGATGTATAATACACGAGAGAAACGTCTCGACGAAAAAAAGGAAACGAGCTTTCAAACTCCCCCCACTCTTCGATCTAGCCTCCAATCAAAGTTATTTTTTTCATACAATTTTTTGTTTTATTTTTTTATTTTCATTTAAGGAAAGAGGAGAGAAATGTAGCTCAAAATATTGTCGTTCGAGATATTTTGATTTTTTTTTTACCTTTTTCGATGCGCTCTCCTTCGTCTCTTTCAATTATAATAATCGATCGTTGCTCAAATCGTTTTACATTACGCAACAAATTACTCGAGAACAAAATCATCAGCTTTTGCTTGACTCGGGCTAAATTTTAGGTATAATTAAAGATTCAGTTCCTTCGGGGATAAATATTTCGGACGATATCCTGTGCGAGCCTGAAATGAGAAACGGGAAAACGGGAGAACGGGAACGTCATCGGGTTTTTCATTCGTTTTTCCAGCTTCCGAATCCTTTTCTTTCCCCGTTTTTTTCCCAGTGCCCAATATGAATGGTATAGCGTATTGACGCAATTAAGGCAGCAGCTTCCGAACCCGTTTGAAAAGGACCTAGAGATTGAAACGAGGGTCATATTTTGGGAGAACAATGATAAGGATGCATATGGGGGATGAAGCTGCGCGAAAAGAAATATTTCAAAGGTGCATCAAGATTGTTGGAGGTGTTTGGTGCTTTCGCGGTTGGATTGGGCGTGGGCCACGAAGACGTGGGCAGAGGCACGCGTTGGCTAGCCCTGGAAAGCTGCCGTGCCCATGTTGGGTAGCGCTTGATTTTGGGGGGACGTTATATCTGCCGGCGCGACGCTTCCAGACCTCAGCCGCTCCTCAGCAGTCCGCCGATTCACAACCAGACCCTTACGGTCGGTAACATTGTTGTTTGTTTCTTTTTTTTTTTTTTTTTTTTTTCTTTTCGTCCACCGTACTTAATTATTATTCAAATAATTGTGTGTCGTCCGAAATGTATTGCCAACGAGAACAAAGAAAATCACAGGAGATATTGTGTCATTGCTGGCAGATAATCGAGTGTGTTTATAGTGTGCGATTTGGATATACGTGAAAAAAAGCAAAAAACAAATACGTCCGGAACTAGAGGTTTCTTGGAAAAAAGTCTACAAAAAGGGGGTCTTTTGGCAAATGTTTTGAAGTTGATTAAAGACCGCGCGCGAATTAATAGTGAATTCAATTGCGGATACATTTTGAGCTTTTGTTTCATTGAATATTTGAGAAAAGAGATTGTTACCGTTCAATGGGGATTTCACGAAATTTGAAAAACTAGCGCGCTATCGATGCTATATATACGTCGAGACTATTGAACTTTTATTTTTTGCAGAGCTTATAAAAACTCATCAAAATGTGTGACGACGAAGTTGCTGCTCTGGTCGTGGACAATGGCTCCGGCATGTGCAAGGCCGGTTTCGCCGGTGACGACGCGCCCCGCGCCGTCTTCCCCTCGATCGTCGGTCGACCCCGTCATCAGGGTGTGATGGTCGGTATGGGACAGAAAGACTCGTACGTAGGTGACGAGGCACAGAGCAAGAGAGGTATCCTTACCCTCAAATACCCGATCGAGCATGGTATCATCACCAACTGGGACGATATGGAGAAGATCTGGCATCACACTTTCTACAACGAACTCCGTGTCGCACCCGAGGAACACCCGGTCCTCCTCACCGAGGCTCCCCTCAACCCCAAGGCCAATCGTGAAAAGATGACGCAAATTATGTTCGAGACTTTCAACAGCCCCGCCATGTACGTCGCCATCCAGGCCGTTCTCTCTCTGTACGCTTCCGGTCGTACCACCGGTATCGTTTTGGACTCCGGAGACGGTGTTTCCCACACCGTACCCATCTACGAGGGTTATGCCCTTCCCCACGCCATCCTCCGTTTGGACTTGGCTGGTCGCGATTTGACCGACTACCTCATGAAAATCCTGACCGAGAGAGGATACTCCTTCACCACCACGGCCGAGCGAGAAATCGTTCGCGACATCAAGGAGAAATTGTGCTATGTCGCCCTGGACTTTGAGCAGGAAATGGCTACCGCTGCCGCGAGCACCTCCCTCGAGAAGAGCTACGAGCTTCCCGACGGTCAGGTTATTACCATCGGTAACGAGAGATTCCGTACTCCGGAGGCTCTCTTCCAGCCGTCCTTCTTGGGAATGGAATCTTGCGGTATCCACGAGACCGTCTACAATTCGATCATGAAGTGCGACGTCGATATCCGTAAGGACCTCTACGCCAACAACGTACTGTCCGGTGGTACCACCATGTACCCCGGTATCGCCGATCGTATGCAAAAGGAAATCACCGCTCTCGCTCCCTCGACCATCAAGATCAAGATCATCGCACCACCCGAGAGGAAATACTCCGTATGGATCGGTGGTTCGATCCTCGCGTCTCTCTCCACCTTCCAACAGATGTGGATCTCCAAGCAGGAGTACGACGAATCCGGTCCCGGCATCGTCCACCGCAAGTGCTTCTAAGAAGTTTCACTCGAAACAATTTATCATTAAAACGAATACTTTTTGTCTGTCTGTCGCTGTCTGTCTCTCTCTCAAAGAACGATGCAAAAAAAAAAAAAAAAAGAAAAAAAGAACGATAATCAGAAAAAAGAAACGGAAACGCAAGAAAAACACATCTCATACTGCCGCGCACCCGCTTCGTCACTTTATACTCACTGTGCTATTTTACGTTTTTGTATGTAGCAGCTATAGTCAATGTGGCGAGTCTTTCGTTGCTCCGAGTGCAAAACGTCATCTTTTGTATATATAAGTTAACATCTTATTGAATAAATACTATCATATTATTCTTACAGCCCTTCAATTTTTGCACGCTTTCATTTCGGCACATACCCACCCGCACGCCTCAATCGCTATACAAAAAAAAACAATCAAAAACTTGATGAAACATATATGATTGGTATCTCTGCTATCATCTTTGCATCGTCCGAGTTGCAAAAAAAATTTCTTTCCACCGGCCGCCATTTCGATTATATAGATAACATATACCAAAAGCGGGAATACGAGATCGAGACGATTTTTTGGTTCACACATGAAACATTAGCAGACACGAAGTATTTAAAATTTCAATTCAATTATTGCTCTCGGTTACGGTCGAGTTTTAATTACAGTGTGTCGCACTAATAACGCATGCAAGATTTCATTGTGGTTTCCTTTCACACTATTTTACATTTCAATTCAATTTTCAAGCGCACCAAATTTTCCAGAAGTTATCGCACCCGTTGATTTATAAGCATGCATACTTTGTGTCGGAACGTCTCGATCTCGTGCTCTTTTTATTTTCATTGAAATTATGTACTCGTTCGAAAGAATCATGAAAATCAATTGAATATCAGAATTAAGGAATGGCGAGGCGGGTAGTTGGAAAAAATTAGAGTAGAGAAAAAAAAACTTTGCCGAATTGCCAAAATAATGAAATTCTCGTTTCGCCGTTTCGGAAAACCTCATCGGCTCAAATATGTGAAGTTGCGTAATTTAGAAATTAGCGTTTGAACGATGAGCTCGGTTTATATTTGGAATTACGGATACATGCACCCAAATGCATGTTGAATAATCGATAGGATTGCTCGTTTAGGTCTGATTTAGTGGATCGACATTTAGCTGGGGGCTTTACCGAGATCTTCTGCAACGAGCTCAAAATAACTACTGTAGGATTTTAAGAATTTTTACATACTTTCACAACGATCGTCACGGAGTCATTTTTTTCGTAGAAAGAATACGCGTTTATTGGGAAAATAAACGTTTCCTTTCTCCTCATCTCGTGGTACTCGATATTTGGATGGAGATTTTTTTTTTTTTTTTCATCGTTATGAATTGTTATTTGATCACGGAACTTTTGAGATTCGAAAACAAACGAAATAATAGGCTTTCGATCGGCGGGGGGGTTCGAGAAGTTAGTAAATTCCAAAATTCATTCCAAAATTTTCGACAAATTCAACATATCACGGGGCAATATAAAAATTCGTAAAGGTAGGTAAAGTATAAGAAAAAAAACTACGAATCTCGGTAAATGGGGAAAATAAATGTCGATTGAATATCTTGTAATTCAAACTTGATTTCAGGAAACCGATCGACTAAGAAAATGGAGAAATACTTGGTCGTTTTGTATTTTCTGAGATAATTGGGATCGGAAGGAAATGAAAAACAACGGCATAAAGGATAAAGGCAAATTAGATAAGTTTATTGACAATTTGGGTGACAAACAAGTAAGTTGATAAAAAATCTACATTATTGTACGTGAAATAAAAACTCTGTAATAATATTGAATAATATTTAGAAGGGAATGAGGAGCGGGCGAAAAAAAAATGATGGGTGGTGAAAATGAGCAGAACGACGGAGCAGAGATTTGTGGTATTGGCGGATTGAAGAATCTTGAGGCGGGTGAACGTCGCAAATCAGTGAACGACGTCCATATCGAGAGAGAGAGAGAGAGAGAGAGAGAGAGGTAAAGATTTTTTAAATCTGCGTACAAGATAAAAAATGGTTGGAGAAAAGATAAAAAGTAAAATCATGCGTGAGAAAAACGCGATTGTCGAAAAATCGTTGCGTGAATGTAGTTTGCGAAAGGGGGTGCGAAAACGTCATTTACCACGATGCGAAACGGTTGCGGTAAACTTTGATCCATCGAATCCCTCGTCGTCGTTTTTCCCGAGAATAATTCTTCGAGATCCCTCTGCATCTGTGATATTCTTCACTCCGTTAAAAAAATTTCGTGGGAAAATAACGAGGATAGAAAGAATAACTTGTCTGGTAATCGCACTGCCGAATTAATACAAAAACGTGAGTGAAGTCAAAAAAAATGACAATTTTGTTGGAATAAATGTTATAGCGAGGAGCAGCTGGGTGCACGAGGAGATGATGCGAGATTCGGAGCCGCGAATGTCGGGATTATTTGATGCGCGATGGAAAAATTACAGAAGAGAATTAAAAATGAAGAATTAAGGAAATTAAAAAAAAGAAAAAATGGATACAATAGTTGCGATTGAGAATAAAGGAAAAACGGAGGAAAAGTATTGATTCGGCGCACGTTTCGAGTAGAGAGCTCCTATAGTAAGTAACGTCCAAGTGTCTCTTTAGGATGTTGGTCGTCGTGGACCCTTTGAGCCGCTCACCGAAGGGGTTTACGAGAGCGGCGGCGGCCGCGGCCGCCACGGAGGGGGAGGGGGGGAAAGGGGTTTTTGTACGAGCGGGTGGGGCACGGCGCCTTATTTGGGTTCGGGGGGCGTCGCCGCTTCGCTCTTTCGGCGTCTCGACAATTTTCTCGATTTTCGTATTCTTTTTATCTCGTATAGGAACGGGAGCGCGCGCGCGCACTTTCGTCGTTCAATCTTTTCTGAAGAGTGTTGAGGAGGGTAGACTACTAAGGACTATGCGCGACCGTTTCACCAGAGGCGCCCCCCGATGCTTAAAAATCAACGGACTTCCATGTAAGGGGCGGAACGCTATTTTTGGCCTCAGACCGATATGGATAAAGGGATCCCACATCGGCTGCAGTTCGCCACTCGCTGCTTGCTCCCTTGCAAGACAAAAGCCTTCAAAAGCGCGTCGCCGATTTTTACACTCGCTCCACGGTACAAATCTTTCTCTCTTATTTTCTCATTTCAACAATTCTTCTCCTCGGTCTATCAATTCCTCTTTTTCACCTCTTCGTATATCTCGTACGTCTCCTTTACCATTATTTTTTCATCATTACATTTATTTTCTTCTTCTATTCGACTCTCTTCGCAATCAATACTCATCATTCTGCTAATTTTTCCGACCGCGTGTGTGTGTTTATCGTTGTAATTTTTTCGTCTTCTTTTTACCGTTCAACGCGAGTGCCCGCATTACGGTTTAAAGTATCGCGGAAAATCAACGATTTTGCTTGGTGCGAAGAAAATTCGGTAGTGCCACTCGTCGATTTACACGTTTCACACGGTTCAATGCATTTACAAATGGACATTCTGGATTTTGTTTCTTCCCAATTATCGATAACTATATCAATTTCTGTTTTCATCAATGTTCATTTATCGTTGATTCAGTCAAAATTATCGTTTTCGAGGATTTGAAAAAATTATACGTTTCTTTCGAGCAAATGTTTCGCGGAAATGGGATTTCGTGAAGTGCAATCAAGTGATATTGCGGGTTGATAAATTGTTGAAAAACAAAACAAAAAAGTTGAACGAGTGTCATGAAAAAGAGGATCTATTTGTGTATAAAGTAGATTGAATTTTGTTTTACAATTTCATTTGAAAGTAAAAAGTCGTGGAAGTTGAAAGATAATTTTTGATGGTTCGAATCACGATATAACGTTGGTTTTGTTTCATTATTTCAACCGGGCTTCCAATTTCATTGGAAAAATATTAAGAAAAGAACAGCTTGACCAATAGTTTCCGACTATTTTTCCATTTAACACAACTGAGAATGAAAATGAGAACGTAACAAGTTTTAAAATCGAGGAAAAAAGAAAAAGGCTATTGGATGAAAAAACGTGTGATAACGCTATTTCATATGTTTTTGCAGAACGTAACCACATAAATCAATCAAGATGTGTGACGATGATGTTGCGGCGTTGGTCGTGGACAATGGTTCCGGTATGTGCAAGGCCGGATTCGCCGGAGACGACGCTCCGCGAGCCGTCTTCCCCAGCATCGTTGGACGCCCTCGTCATCAGGTACCTATCAGACCCTCTGGATAGAACAATACGACGCGCGGTAAGCACAATGAGAATGCCGAGTTATTAATCGATCAATTGATTATGGTGACAGGGTGTGATGGTCGGTATGGGTCAAAAAGACTCGTACGTCGGCGACGAAGCTCAGAGCAAGAGAGGTATCCTTACCCTCAAATACCCGATCGAGCATGGTATCATCACCAACTGGGACGATATGGAGAAGATCTGGCATCACACCTTCTACAACGAACTCCGTGTCGCACCCGAGGAACACCCGGTTCTCCTCACCGAGGCTCCCCTCAACCCCAAGGCCAATCGTGAAAAGATGACGCAAATTATGTTCGAGACTTTCAACAGCCCCGCCATGTACGTCGCCATCCAGGCCGTTCTCTCTCTGTACGCTTCCGGTCGTACCACCGGTATCGTTTTGGACTCCGGAGACGGTGTTTCCCACACCGTACCCATCTACGAGGGTTATGCCCTTCCCCATGCCATCCTCCGTTTGGACTTGGCTGGTCGCGATTTGACCGACTACCTCATGAAAATCCTGACCGAGAGAGGATACTCCTTCACCACCACGGCCGAGCGAGAAATCGTTCGCGACATCAAGGAGAAATTGTGCTATGTCGCCCTGGACTTTGAGCAGGAAATGGCTACCGCTGCCGCGAGCACCTCCCTCGAGAAGAGCTACGAGCTTCCCGACGGTCAGGTTATTACCATCGGTAACGAGAGATTCCGTACTCCGGAGGCTCTCTTCCAGCCGTCCTTCTTGGGAATGGAATCTTGCGGTATTCACGAGACCGTCTACAACTCGATCATGAAGTGCGACGTCGACATCCGTAAGGATCTCTACGCCAACACCGTACTCTCCGGTGGTACCACCATGTACCCCGGTATCGCCGATCGTATGCAGAAGGAAATTACCGCCCTCGCTCCCTCGACCATCAAGATCAAGATCATTGCACCACCCGAGAGGAAATACTCCGTATGGATCGGTGGTTCAATCCTCGCCTCTCTCTCCACCTTCCAACAGATGTGGATCTCCAAGCAGGAATACGACGAATCCGGCCCCGGCATCGTCCACCGCAAGTGCTTCTAAGCTCAACGTGACGGCCGCTATCCGCATATCCAACTCGCTTATAATATATATCTTCTTTTATGCCTGGGTCTCAATGGCCCATCACCATCAACAACAACAACAACAACAACAACAACCAAAATCAAAAAAACAAAAAGGGACACTCGATCGCGCGTATACGCAATAATATCCAGCCAACGAGAGAGAGAGAGAGAGAGAGTGAGAGACGGAAGGGAGGGAGGGTTAAGCCGAAAAATGAAAAACCAAAAAATACACATGGAGACGGGGGGGGGGGGGGGAGAAGCCAAAAAATGAAGAGAAAAAAAACGAATAACGTAACGAATATTCAAGTGCCTTTATTACACACATTTATCAGACTGTATTGTACTTTGTAGTTTATACAACATGACTATTTGTTATTAACATTAATTTATTATTACTTTTAGTCGTCAAGTTTTACTTGTGCGTGAAAGAGTCCATCTTCGTTTCACAATGAGGCGTTTCTCGCTCGACGATTCATTCGTTTAATGTCCTTGTCCCTTGACCAGCAGCATTCCCCCTACCTCGCCCATTTTGCAAAACACGATTCATTGATTGTCGATTGTCAAAACGGATAATGAAAAAAAAAAAAACAACAACCCAAACAAGAACCCGGAAAAAAAGACGTACGGAATATACGGACTCGTCGTCGCTGGCTCATATTGCTGCCCGGCGTATTTTTTCTCTCATTATACATCTTAATGATAATACAATAATGATAATAATAATAATAAATAATCGTATTCCATACAAAAAAAAAAAGTGGATCAGAGTCCATAGAAGTATTGATTGCGACGAATTTTTTCGCCCTGCTTCAGCCACATGTTCCGCCGCATATCCATCTCCGTGCGTATACTTTCGATTTTTTTCACATTGCATATCGTTGTATCGCTAGATCGAACATTGGGCATCATCTTGCACAGTTTTTTCTAATTTCATAAAAATTCTTGGGTGCATCGCATCGAGTCGTCGAATTTTCGTTCTCGATGGGAATTGAGCGCTATGGGAGAACACATTCACAATATTCACATGTGTCGGCCACGTGCGAGACCAACGCTGAGAAGAAACACGCGCAGCGAAACCCGGCTAAAAATTATTAAGGGGGATAGTAAAAATAGAGATGTACGGAGCGATCCCTGCCGAGCTTCGGATGCCATAATCTTTGTTGGACGCGGGACAAGCCCGGTACAAGCACAGCTGCGAACCAAGCCGTAGAAGGCTCCCACCGCGCGCGAGACGGTTTTAAATTCATCGAGAAGAGAGCGAGGGAGAGAGGGATCGAAAGAGGCTTACGAAGCTTTTTCTTTCTTTCCCTCTCTTTCTTACCATCTGTTTCCTTACCCCCGCCACTCAACCGTTCTTTTTTTACTAATCGCTCTGCTTTCTGCTGTTACTTTATTCTCGTACCAAACGCCCCTTGCTGCTCGCGGTCAAAATACCCCCGACACTTTCGACCTTCGAACAAACCATCGATATACCTAATAATTTCATTATTTTTTACAGATTTTTTGCTTGCGCCCTTCTGGCGATAGCGACTTCAACATTTGACAATACGTATGGACAATCGTAAAGAGCACGTCGATTTGTTTTTATTTAAATGATCCGACAAAAAAATTCATTGTATTTTTTTATACGCGCATAAACTTAATAGAAAAATTGAGTAATAATATAAATAAATAGCTAATCTAACTCGGGCGGAAGTCGAGCAATCTGTTCAAACGTGGTTCAAACGTACCTGAGAAATCCCGAAACGGAAGATTTCCCCTCGAACGGATCAACATGATTTTTTTTTTTTTGTTTTTTCGAGATCGTCCTGGTATGGATTTGGGTTTCTGGTTTCAATTGTTCACCATTATTTCTGCTGGTGGATAGTTTATTATTGAAAATTCCAATATGACGGTATTATTATATAGTGTTTATCGTAAAACATATTCAAAACGTGTAATTTCAAAAATAATCACTGATTTGATTCATGACGTACGCCAAGTAGAGCGGTAGTATATATTGGTACATATATGTGTATGTCGCCGTGAGGACAACGTTGCCACAGGAATTGGCGCGCTTTCCACCGCGAACCCGATGTGTAGTAACGTAGTAGTAGTATTATCATCGTACATTGACGGCCAAGTGTTTTTCTTTCGACTTTCTCGCAAAACGTGACAGTTATGAATGGTAAAAAGTTTCGTGAATAAAACACTAATATTTGGCCTCGTAAGGCTAATTAAATAAATAGGCATAATATATTTTTAGTGCAATGGAGTCGAATGGTAAGGTTAATTTTTAGGTTAAAAACATTCGAGTTTTCATCACTGTCAAAACAAAATACGATGAAAGTTAATTTTTCAGCTTTAATTTGCGGCGAAACTACAAACGCAACAATCGACTCGATTGATAGAGAAATAGTAGAAAATTCGGAGACAATAAGCCCCATAAAGAATGCAATTTCGAATTATTATTCCGACAGTTCAAAATTGCGAGAAGATGAAATTTCAGATTGCGCCGATTCCAACCGTAAAACTATAATTGACGAAAACACTGAAAGCAACAGCGATAAAAACCGTCCGGTCAGCGATAATTTTTGTAACGGAGTCAAGAAAAAATATAAAACATTTTTAGACAGCGATTCCGAGGAAGAAGAAAAATCATCTTTGGCAATTTTAGAAAAAAATCATTCTGGTAATAAGTTGGAAGGTTATTCGCTGGCGAATGATAACGATGGCTCTGAAAAATCGCACTACTTCCCGGCGCAAAATGAAAACGCGAAAAAATTCACGGACGAGGACTCCGGCGACGAGGAATCTCTTATTGGAACAAATTTCAATGAAAATGATCAAAAAGAAACTCAAAGTTTGCATTCAACCGGGACTGCTGAAACTTTGGTGAGTTGAATGTAAAAATTACTAATTTCCTGGTAGTTTTCAATTTATACCGATTGATTGGCTCAAATATATTAGCGCAAGTTCAAATTTTGCAGAATATTGCAAATGGAAAGTCAATTGTAAAATAAAATGAGAAAATCAATATTTTGAGATGTAATTCACAATTCTGTATACATTGGCAGAAACGGAAATTCCGTGCGATCATAGATTCCGATTCGGCGGAGGAGGACCCACCGCGAATTATGAGCGATAATGAAAATCTTTCCGAAGGCACGAACCAAACGGTAAGACACCCGACGAATCCCTCATCGATTCGATAAGAAATACATCCGGTACAAGCCGTCGAATCAATTTTTATTTCCAGAAAACGAAGCTCAAAAGCATCTTGGACTCTGAATCCGAATATGAGAACGATTCGCATTCTACTTCCCCGACTGTGAAGACGAAAAAAAAAACGAAATGTAGAAAAATTGGCAAAGCCGAAACATCCATGAAAGTGAGCCTCCGACGTTGACTACTTCCACCGAGCATAACGCGATAATATCATTTGAATTCCGAATGAATGCTTTTTTTTTTCAGAAATCGAAATTCAGCAATTTGGTTGATACAGATTCGGAAGAAGACACCGAACGCCTCAATGCCAATGGATCTTTCAACGAGGAAAGTGAAAACGTGGCACTTGCAAAAAAGGGTGAAAAAAAAGGAAAAAAACGAACAGTGAGTGTGCAGTGTTTTTTTTTTTTTTTGGCTCTCGCACAAAAACTTTTAGTTGGACCGGAGATACGGATTGAGAAAGATTTTATTTTTTGAGGGTTCCGTAAGAGCTGCAAAAGACGAGGCGATGCGTCAAATTCATAGCGAAACACAGAGACTCGTTCGAAACTCGGCAATTTCTTTGCCCTATCACGTACCAAAACAACGCACGCTGCAGGATTTTTTGAACAGAAAAAAATTAATACCTTCTCTGCCCGAGGGTTTGTCAACGGCTTTGAAAGTAAAAATGTCTTCCGAAATAGTCAGGTTTGAAAATGTTTATTTATCAATAAAATGCATGTATCTCGAGACTCGGAGAAACCATTGAGATTTTGAATATTAAAGGGATTTACCGAATGATACGAATTTAATGTCATTTCAGCAAAGCCCTGGAAGAAAAGGAAAAAGAAGCGGAGACTTTTTACAAATCGTCGGACTCGGAAGAGGAGGAAATCACATGTACGCCACTGAATTCAAATGCGTTGGACGATACGATATGCCCGGTGGTTGTTCAAACATCGATAGAAGAGACGCAAAAGATTTTGAAAAACGATTTGCAAAACGCGCACAATAAAAAAGAAGTGATACATCAAGGCGGAGCGGAAATTGGAGTACCGCGAAAATTATTTATCGACGAGCCTCTGGAGAGAGAAGCGAGTATAGAGGCGGAGGAGGAGGAGGCGACGGTGACATTGGATCCGCGAAAAAGGACGAAAGAAGCAAAAGCAGGAATGAGGGAAGGAAACGCACCGAGAAAATTGTTTCCGAGCAATTACGACGAAGGCGTAGATTCACCACCAAAGAACTCAACGATCGTATCGGAGGATGCGAAGCGGTCCGAAAAACGTGGAACGATCGAGGCCGATGGGGAAAACGTTGACGAGGGAATACATTCGTTGGAAAAAAATAACGAATCGAGCGACGATTGCGGGGGAAATGATTTGGTCGTGCCAAAGTTGAGCGATTCCGAGTTAGCGGAAACTCCTTTTATAAGTAACAGGGAATACGCGAAATTGAACGAGCGTGAAAAATTAACAAAGGCTCGTGCTGATTGTAAAGAAAATTCACAATTAACCGATGATCCCGAAACGCCTGTTTTTGGTGACGTGATTGGCCTTCCACCTCCGACCTTTGACGAGTCGTTCTCCGCCGGTACGAGAAAAAAATATCTCACGACGTTATCGAAAATTGAGCCAAAATTGCGCGGCTCGCCGGGAATGATGATCGATCTGACGGAAGACTCCAAGCCCGACAAAGACGGCGTCCAATCGTTGCGCGATCGCTTCTTCAGACACTCGATCATCAACAAAGCTCAACAAGTGGAACAAGCGGCCGTGAGTGTTATGAGGACCGAAAAAACGGCCGATGGTCTCAAAGTGGTGGAAGAAATTTTACCGTACAAAATTCCGGCCGGGGGATTTACGAAACAGGAGTTGGAAAAACCGGGAGCCAAATACAAGAGGCTGAGGATGGATTTGATTGAAAAAATGGCGAAGAAACGCGGCGACGAATGGGAGCTGGAGGCGCAGCGGGAGAGGGAAAATCGCGAGGAAGAGGAGGAAGAAATAATGGAGCTGGATGAGGAGGAAGGGATGACGGAGAGTGAACCGGAAGAGGACGATATGCCAGCAGCGAAGGAGGAGAAGAAAAGAAAGCGCCGGGAATTCGCGGATGATGAAGCGGAGGTCAGTTTCGACGAGATTGACGAGGAGGAGGAGGAGGAGGAGGATGAGGATGATATATGTTTGAGAGTGGAGAAGGAGCGAGATACGGGGGGGGAGGAGGAGGAGGAGGAGGAGGATGATCGTTCGAATACGGAAGAATGGAAAAAAAGTGGGAAAAGTCGTATCGTCAAAGCTTTCGAAGATGATTCGAATTCCGAGAGCGATCCCATGTCGGAAACGGAAGCAGCAGGTGGTAAAGTCCTGGAGCGTACAAAGACCGACGTTGATATGTTCGGAGCGGAGGATGAGGATTGGTCGAGCGAGAACGAGACGGAATTTCCACCGTCGCAAATTCTACCGCGCGATCGAGCCGACTGCAAAACTCCCTCAACGGCTATCAATGCTCTTCGCTTCGTATCGCCGATAACCCAATTGACCGCCTTGAATACTTCTTGCAACACTCCGAAAGAAAGTCCGGCCGATATTTCCCTCGGTAGCTGTCGAGTATCCGGATCTTTTGCCGATAAAACACCGAATGGCTTCAAAGAATCGCCCATTTCTTGCGACAACGACAAACGATTGAATTTCCAGAAAAAACTCTTCGAAGACACTGCCGTCGCGATCAACGACGACGAATTGATGGGCCTGTGTTCCGGAAAATTTACCGGTATCGAGAACGAGGCGAAAGATCCGATCGATCCGATCGATCCGATGGGAAGAGTTACGGAAACACAATTGTTGGGACTTTGCTCCGGCGCGTTTACCTCCCAGATTTTCTCTTCGGAGGAGGATAATAGGGTGAAAAATATGGATGAAAATTCACAGAATATAAGACTGGCTATGGAGGGCGACTCGAACGATTCTTGCTGCGGCAATGCGCGTCTCCGAGTGAAATCCTCCGAGTCGGAGGATGAAAATTCGGACGACGAGAACGGTCCACGAAATGTAAATAAAAAGCGAAAGGTACTAAAGTTAAATTTGTCCGATGAGGAGGAATCCACGAGCGAGGAGGAAGAGGATTACCGCGATGAGGAAGTTGAGGAAAATGATGAGAAATACGTCGATTATGATTCGGAAGAGAATGAAATTGTGGTCGTCCCGAAGAAGGACATAAAAAAAGTAGCGGCTACGTTCGTCGAGGCCGAAGCCGAACTGAGCGAGAGCGAATGGGGCTCCGAGGACGAGGACGAGAAGGATTTGGATAAGCTCGAATTTGAGGAGGCCGATGGTGAGGAAATCGACGAAAATCAAATGAGAGATGAACTGGGTAAAATTCACATGCGCCGGGTTCAGGACGACGATCGGAGGGAGGTTAGGATGCTGCAAGAATTGTTATTCGACGATGGTGACCTTCACACCGACGGTAGCGGCCGTGAGAGGAAATTTAAATGGAAGAATATAGGTAATTTTTGTCTATTTTATGATATCTCGATACAAATGAATTTGTGACAATTATTTTCAAACTTTCAGACAAATTGGACAACGATGAGAAGCTTGGTTCGAGAGATGAAAACGGTGGGGAAAATGGAGATATAGTTGACGACGAAACCGATCTGGCTTGGCTCAGTGAAAAAATAGAACGTGAAAAATTCCTCGAAGACAAAACGGTACGAATATTTTGAAATATCAATTATTAAAGTATAATTTGTTGACGAAAATCCTTGACGTATTGTACTTTTTTAGAAAACTAACACCGACGAGGTAATAATCGAGGATCTGGCGCGCGATAGTCAAGTTTTTAGCCTGGGTATGAAAGCTTTGAAGAGGACGAAAAGCAACCAAAGTTGTCAAAAGGAACAACTCGAGCCGGTTATTACGAAACCAATGGCTTCAAGAACTATTCTCGACTTGGTGGACACTCAGAGTCTTGGTTCGAGCAGAACGATTATACGCGTACGTGAATTTTCTCCTTTCTCTTGCGATAATAATCAATTTGTTTGAGTAAAAGGCGATACAATTTTCACATTTTCCGGCGATTATTTTGATGAAAATCCGGATAAATGATAATTGTGACGAACGATGTTTTAGAAAGCCGTATCCCGCGGGTCGTTTTTGGCGCGAGGGGACGAGTGCTTGGCTCGAATGGCCGTACACTTGAAAGAAACGGACACGACAGTTTTACAGAGAGCGAATCCACGAAATTTCGTATTTGGACAAATCAATTTATCGGACGAAGAGCCTACGAAAATGAATGAAAACGATTTGACGGAAGAGCTTTCGTCAGAGGCATCGAAGGTACCTCTCTCTCGTTTATTCCACTTTTATCAAATAATCGTAATAGCAACACCGACGTTTTGGTTTTTTGACAGGGGAACAAACGGAAGTCGACGGGAGGGTTAACGCCGCGGTCAACGAAAAAACGAAAATTAGAAAGAGCTCGACCGACGGGAAAAAAATTATATTGATTTTTTCATCACAAGCTCCGTCATATAAATTGTAAGGGTTTGTAGCATCGTTAATAGCCTGTAAATATGGTTGAACAAATAATTTTATAATATAGTTTACTATGTGAAATAAAAAACAATTGTATTTTGTATTTTCGAATCTTTGACGAGAAAAATACGTTTAAAATTCGAACTGGAGCGCATCGAGTGGAAATTCAAATGAATTTAGTAGTAGAACGTTTGTGAACCGATTTTCCGAACGGTGCCCCCGAGCATCGAGTTTTTTTTTTTTTCTCTCCGTTGACATATCGTATTACAAATGGTAGAGCGCGCCGCCCTCTCTGCCATGGCTTTCCGCTTGTCTCAAATATCATGAAAATCCACGCTAAACTAGCCGCAAAAATAGTAGAAAAAATCCAATTATTCGAATTGGAAATATTACGGAGCGCCGTATTTAAGACGCGAGAAATGAAAAAGGAATTTTCTCGTTTAATTTCATTGTTTGAAAAGTTGGCGATTGTTTGGATTATCGGTTTCGGTATGAATAAAACGTAAATATGGACGAGTCCGCTCTGGGCCGTTGGGCACATTGAACCTCATACGAAATAGCCGCATCGAGGCGAGCGAGAGGGAGAGCAGAAAGTCATAGAATAATACTGATGGGAGAGCGTTAGCGCGGGCTCTGTTTAATGTAACTCTATCCAATAATGCATATCCTTTGGCCCGGAGCAGTTGTACAACCCGCTACTACCGGCTTGGTGCGCTCACCCACGTATGGCATTATGGCAAACATTACGAACCAACGATGGACTCTACGATGACGACAAGTCGCGCGGTAATTACACTGCTCGTTCGTTCGATGTATAGGCATTTTCATTACAAAGCAAATTGCTGTTGAAAAATCCACTGGAATATATACCGGAGATAGACTTATTGCATCAAAATACATGTATATTTGTACATTGTACGAAATAAGTTTGGAGAAGCGGCGCGGCGAGAGAAGTTTGAGCGAATGTTATGAATAATGCGTGCGGTTGGCGGATGATGATGGAACGGATGGTAGTAATGGAAGTCATTGAGGAGCTTTAGTAGCCATCAAGCTCTCGACTACGTGTACCGTAGGGCTTTGGAGGATCGCGAATATATAGAGCTAGGTATAGCCCTCGGTCTCTCCCGTTCGAGCAGGATGTAGAAAGCCGTGGGATAAGGGTGGTTGGTTGGTGGTTGGTTGGTTGGTTGGTTGGTTGGTTCGTTGGTTGGGTTGTAGGTAAGCCGATTAAGGGCACTGCGCATAGCGAACTCGGACGACAACGACGATCACGACGACGACGACGACGACGACGACGACGTAGACGACGGCGGTGACGACGACGACGACGACGACGGCAATACCGCGTTGCTTGAAGCGAGAGTGGGAAGGGAAAAGCATCAGCCGAGAGACACATTAAAATCGCATAAAATATGCACAACCTAGCCGCGGGTATTCGTGAAACACGTGACCGCCCTTTCTCGGATAAACCGCGCGCGCCTTCCCGCACCGCACTCGAGCACCAAAATCATCCTCGTACATTTTTCCCGTATTGCCCGCAACTACGTCGCAAAAGCCCCTTTTTTCCGCCTCCGATCTCCATATTTCCTTTTAGTATTCTCAAAAAAATAGACTTTTTTCCAGCTCGCAGCTATATATCATAAGAATAAAAAATTACAAATTCTCATGAAAATCCACAATAGTTTTTTCCTCCAATCTCGATAACCGCGCATTTTATTGTTTGTTACATCGCGGTTTCAATATGAAAGAGCGTTATTAAATAGTACTCGCGTCTCGGTGTGTATATTTATTTTCTGTTTGAAAAAGAATAACGAAAATGTAGATTGAATAAGGCGTGGGCGCGTCGGTAAGGGGCGCCCACCACCTATACTCGTATATACTTTTCAACAGATATTCTTCTCCGCACTTTCCTCTTTTATCCCTCCGCGCATCTTTTCGTAACAGCCCGTAACACCGCGGCTTACATTTACAGCGTTCTGCATCATCGAAAAATCTTTCCATTTTCCGAAATGTATTTTTAAGCACCATCTTTTCGAGGAACAAACGCGCGACCAACGAGAAGCCGTTTGCATGAATAATATATCATTGATGAATGCGTTTATGAAACTAGCTGCTCGAAAGTTGAAAGAAAGTGAAAACACGGCCGCAAGTTTCTACCACCAAATTTCGATCATTTCCATTATACTTTTCGGCAACTCGTCACTCTATAATTATTATTTGCGGTTTATTATGGAAATATTAGGTTTGAGGAGATTCGATCGGTCAACGCGCGGGGTAAGCAAGTGTAAAAATCGTCGCCCGTGTACGTTCAAAGTCGCGCGATTAAATAATAATATCGAAATCCATGCAGCACCGAGCGCGTATGATTCGCACGGTGAGAGGATTACCATGCGGTGCTTGCATGTAAAATAATTTATTATTTGAGCTCCCCGCAAAGTCCTCTCGAACCTATCGCAAGTCGTATACAATATTCAGTGAATTTAGTTTCCATTAAGCCGATCTATTTGTTTCCGCGCAAAATTGCGGATTGCGCGGTCCGTTAGCGCCGCGCACTAATGCACGGGCTTTCGATCCTTTACCACATCAATCCGCGGCCATGTTTTTTTTTTTCCGATCAATTGCCTCCATGTTTTTTTTCTCTCTGAAAATAATGAGCCACCGCCGCAGCAATTGTTCCAATATTTTTCTGTTGATCAATATTAATTAATTAACGTATTTATAAATCAAGGAGAAATCGATCAATATACCGAATCGAACGTAATGTCGAAAAATGCTCGAGAGACCGCGGCAGCAGGAGAATCAGTAGAAAAATAATAAAGAAAAGGGAGCAGGAGATGGAATACTCCGTTGATTGTTGACTTGTCGCGAGACTTGGTGCGGAGCAGTGGAGATGGTGGAGAAAGAGAGAGAGAGAGAGGGTAAAAGGGTCTTGAAGACGTATCTCGAGAGCCTCTCGTCCAATTACAGCGTGATTGTCCGAACTCCGTTTTTCCCTCGAGACCGCGCGGAGATTAAGTCCGAGAATTTTCGGAAACAAGGCACTGTTGGCTTCTCGCGCGGGACATCGTTTCGCGAAACATGCATGTGACCGCGGAAGAGAGCGAGCATCTTTGGTCGCGCGTTTTCGTCGCGATTTCATATACATCATAACAATATTCAACTTGGAAAAATGGCGAAATGGAAGAAAAAAGATGATCGCCAGGACAATCTTCGTAGCCTAGCCGTTTGGAATACCTATAGGTATATAGAATAAATTCGAAGGCATCAAAACGATAATAGCAGCTTGTCCACACGTGCATGCAACACCCACGAGGCGTCGTCGTACACGTACATAGGTAAAAAGAAAAGCCTGCCTGCTGCCACCCCTTACGACGACGACGTCGGGCCCGGGTAAAGTGGCTGCAGTTCATACACGGGGATGCTCCACGTTTTCCTCTTTGTTCGTGGCAATTGTGGCACTGCATAGGGGTGCTCGCCGCGAAAGAAAAAGAAGAAAAAAAGCGAGTCCTGTCGAAGCAGGAAAATAACGCAAGCCTCAAAGTATACAACACCGTATGATTATTTTCCAACGAGTCTCTGGGCCGCGTGAGTGACACAATAATTGCAATTCTGTGTGTAACGCGCCTCGCGTGTGGCGACTAATTTCGACTTGGAAGAGAAAAGTCTCGAGACTCGGACAAGAAAATTAGCGAGTTTTCGCGCGGGCTTTTCTTCATCGAATATATATTGGGATTGTATGAAAAAATGAATTGGTGGTTTGATTGAATAATAGTGAAAGGTAGGATCGCGGAGAGAATGAATAAGGATAATACGTATGATGGTATGACGAGGCGGCAGCCGCGGCGGTGATTACGCATCGTATGCCCTATAAAAGCAGCATATTTGTTGTGCGGTAGCGGGCGGCCGCGCGCGCGTCCGTACATCCCCGAGGTTGGGGATCGAATTGTAGGATAATGTAGGTACGCGCGCGTCCGTGGGACTCGATTCGAAGCAATAAAGGGTGGGAGTTACCGAGGATCCCAGACTGGGCGGAGCTTAGGGGTATACGAGTTGGCGCATTTGCGAGGCTAACGACAAACGGCGTTTGGCCACCGCCGGGGATTCAAGCTGGGCTTGTGCAGTTCGAGTCTCCGTAACACGTCACAGTTCATCTCACCGCTCGAGAGCGCGAGGACGAGAGAGGCGAGAGACAGCGGGTTTGTGCGAGTGTTTTAAAATCTACGTACATATGAAATTTGTGGCGGGATCGAACGATCGGGGCCCGCAATGAGCCGACAATATTTCACGATCGGTCATCGTTTTTAAATATCTTCAAGTTTCATCGATCGATGAAAATGTTTGACGGATGAACAAGTTGGTCCGTTGATCGAAGATTCAAAGGTCCGAGTTGTTGCACAATGTTGCACAGTACATTGCCACGGGCATTTTTGCCCCCGGGTCTTAATTACTTGAGTGGTTATTACGGCGAGGATGGCCACGTGTACTCGACGGCAACGCACTACGTTCCCTGCTTGGAGGATCCTTGCGCGAGGATAACCGATCAGAGAATTCATCCGAGTGGTGGTTGGGGTGGTGGTGTTGGTGAGCCTGGGGCACGAGCCATTAGTCCGAGTCCCTTGGACCTGTCGTTGAAGCCACCAGCGGCGTGCGAGACATCGGTAGAGGATGAATGCGAGGCGATCGAGGTGGACGAGGTGGACGAGGTGGAGGAGAATGTTCCATTTGCCACGAGTCTCGAGCGAAAATCCTCAATGGTGATGAAAAGATCGTATTCGATTAGCGACGAATTATCACCGGGTATGAGCGAGTTGAGAAGCGAAATTGGTAAAAGTTCGTCGGTCCAAAGTTATCACAGTTACGCGGAGCCGGCGATGATCCCGATGGAGCCACGAAGCAGCGGTATACCGTTCGGGAGACGGGAAGATCGGGTGAGTCCTAGAATTCAGACGTATAATACGATGTTCGAGGGGTTACGAGCGAAAAATGAACTTGCCGAAGCTGTCGAGTCGATGACCTACCGAAGCCACCACCACCACCACCACAATTCCGAAGATCCGTCTTCCTGCTCCACCGGGGATCAGCGGAATTATCAAAATTTGGGGGACCAACGAAAGCTTCGCTCAGCGAGCCCGAGTCACTCGACTACCCATCACACTTATCATCAACAACAATTGTTATTAACGCCTCAGCATAATTTACAAGCTATTCACGCACCTATGACACCACCGAGTACCCCATCGCCCCCGCAATGTCCGCGAAGAAGAACGCGCGAGGAATCAGAGTTGACACCATCGGGCTCCAATGGCTCGGCAACGACACCTAAATCTTCGGGTAACCACCACGCGGACAAGTCCAGACCGAAGAAGAAACACGCGAGAAGACTCAAGTTCGACGAGGACACGAGTAGCCCGGTATCGGGTACGGTTATACTGGGACCCGACGAAGCCGTCGTCACGGGCGACATTGATCCTGCATTCAATATCGTCGAGGTGACCGAGGAGGCGAGGGCCGAGCTTGCCAAAATCGAAAACAGACTTGGGCCCTATCAGTGCAAGCTTTGCAGACAATTGCACGACGATGCTTTTCAATTGGCTCAGCACAGATGTTCGAGAATCGCCCACGTCGAATATCGTTGTCCGGAGTGCGACAAAAGATTCTCTTGCCCCGCTAATCTCGCATCTCATCGTCGTTGGCACAAACCCAGAATGCCGAATGGCGATGCTAATTCGAACGGCCTAACCGGACCTACCGCTGCCTCTTCCGCCTCGAACCCTGCTGCCACCAACTCGTCATCCGGTGGCCCACGAGAATCCGAAATCTCGTGCACCAGGTGCGACGCCAAGTTCACTCGAGCCACGGCGCTCCGTAAGCATCTCGCTACCCAGCATCCCGAAGCCAACAACAACAACAACAACAACAACAACAACAACAACAACAACAACA